>WNNJ02003051.1:0-50670 GCA_012934845.2 Pomphorhynchus laevis
TTATATTAAAATAATATTATATTATATTATATTTTAATATATTTTAATATATTATATAAATAAAATAATATAAAAAGTATTTTCGTAATAAGACGTATCAAAAAAAAATTACAAAAAATATTGTAGAAGAGAAATATATCAATTATTATATCAACTGATATATCAATATATTGATTTACCAATTAATATATCAATTTGTTTTTGAGATTAAAGATCAGAAAGATCAAGGTAATCAGGAGGAACTGCTATGTTATCAGGTTTCAGCTCATATTCCTTGACCCAACATAGCAGAGTAGTCAAATACATGTTAATGACATGTATAAATGGTGTGTTAACTCTAGGAGGTTCGTTAACCACACGAAAATATTTAATACATATGTAAATAAATTGTACATAAATTTTAAATTCTAATATTTTAAAATAACTGTTTAAAAAAATAAACGTGATGAAAATCTACGAGACTTACAAAAAAAGTCTCGCTAACAAAATCTCGCTAAGCCCACGAAAAATAAATATTAATATTTTTCCAAATAATATTGTATATTTTTATATTTCTTAAATTTACATACTTTAGTAGCAAATATGAAATGTACTATCATGACAAACCAAGTGTTATTCGTTTAGATCTCCGGACGCATACCATACTTGCTATGCACTATCGGGTCTTTCAATATTACAACATTATGAAGTGGATGATACCATATACCATGCTGATGCTGATAAGCACGATAGTGAAGATGAACAAAAACTGGTAATTTAAATAACTTTAAATATTACATTTTACATCGTCAACATTTAAAAAATAACAATTGTTCAACACGAATATTGCACAAACAAATTATAACAACAAATTATAATATAATTTGATGTTACACCTGCCCTGGGACACACAATGGTGTACTCGTAAATAAATCACTATATTTTCCTCGTGAAGAGGCATAAACACCAGGCAGCATCCTATATATCCTCATCAGATCACGAAATAGAACCGAATTATTCTCGCAATATTCAAAGTCGCTACGTATGTCCAGTCATCCTATGTGTGACGACAAACTTGAACAATGGTATACGCGTTTCGCTCTAACGGAGCTCATCAGTGCCGTGACTTTAATAATCATCCATAGGCACCTTAACACACGCTTAAACAATGTCTAAAGCTCGAAAAACAGAACTACCCTTAATTTAAATCATCAGAGGAAATTTAGCATAAGCTCTGTGAATGGCTGTGCGTATTGCAGTTTAAGCATGCATCAGGTACTAAATTCCTTTTAATAGAAATGCTGTTTAACAGGGACACTTAAAAGTGTGCAAATATATAAAATATAATTTGTTGTTACACCTGCCCTGGGACACTCACTAGTGTACTCATAAATATATCACTATGTTTTCCTCATGAAGAGGCATAAACACCAGGCAGCATTCTATATATCCTCATCAGATCAAGAAATAGAACCGAATTATTCTCGCAATATTCAAAGTCGTTACGTATGTCCAGTCATCCTATGTGTAACGACAAATTTCAACAACGGTATACGCGTTTCGCTCTAACGGAGCTCATCAGTACCGTGACTTTAATAATCATACATAGGCACCTTAACACACGTTTAAACAATGTTTAAAGCTCGAAAAGCAGAACTACCCTTAATCTGAATCATCGGATGGAATTGAGCAAAAGCTCTGTGCATGGCAGTAGAAGCGACTTTCGGTTCTATTTTTTAGTCTGTTGAGGATATATAGAATGCTGCCTGGTGTTTATGCGTCCTCATGAGGAGGCATATATATAATTATACATATGATTACATATAAAATAAATACTATATATACTATATATACATATATATACTATTTATACTTTGATTCACGACTTTCAGTCGCCATGTCACTTATAGACAACCACTTCAGCATCGAAATGATATAGTACCCTATAACACTCATCAGTAGCATGAAGTACTCACTGGTCGTATCGGTTGCCTGCGTGACATTGTGAATATAGGCGTTTTCGAGATTTTGCTTAATTGTCTGAGGATTACGCTCGTTACCATATCGAATTGCTGTGCAGACCATCCTTAAACACTAATCAGAGGTTGTTGATGAATTGTCGCTGCACTCGTTGGATCCTAAATGGATACAACATGCATAATAGTAGTGAGCGCATGTGCTGTAGACAACGGTCCAGGATTTCTTTCGAAATACGTCATTTATACAAAATGGTGTTGCTTGTTAGACTGGACTTTGATTCACGACTTTCAGTTACCATGTCACTTCTAGACGACCACTTCAGCATCGAAATGATGAGTACCCGGCAACACTCATCAGTAGAATGAAGTACTCACTGGTCGTTTTGGTTACCTGTCTGACATTGTGAATGAAGGCGTTTCCGACACTTTGCTTAATTGACTGAGGCGAACGCTCTTTACCAGATCGAATTGCTGTGCGGACTATCCTTAAACACTAGGCAGAGGTTGTTGCTGAATTGTCGCTACACTCGTTAGATCCTTGGTGGATACGGCATGTATAATAGTAGTGAACGGATGTGCTGAGTAACAACGGTTACGGATTTCTTTCGAAATACGGCATTTATACGACTTTAAGTTACAATGTCACTTCTAGACGACCACTTCAGCATCGAAATGATGGAGTACCCGACAACACTCTTATATCATTATATTGCAATTTAATTTTACTCTTTAAATTTTAATGAATTGATACTATTTTAGTGTCGAAATAAGATATTCCGTCATACGACAATTTAAATTAGTGTTGATATCAGGAATACAAAAATATCAGAATACAACGTAGATTGAATCTACAGTCCGATATTTTTGTATTCCTGATGACAATTACTATATATCGTAACTCAAGTGTTATGACTAATTCTATCAAACAACAAATTTCTTTTAAATTCTAAGTTGTATGAAATCTTGAAAATTGCTTAATCATTAAATTAATTTTCAATTTATCTAATCTATAATAATACTATTTTTAAATATTTTGATTCTGTTTAATTTATTTGGATTAATAATTAACAATTCGGATTTCACTTTTAATTTTAGGTAGAAACGCATCCATATCATAATATTACGATCGAATCTTACGATAAAATCAAAAAGTATTTCATGTAGATTTTCGACAATGAACAAGAAATAACAGCGCAATGAAATCTTAGTAACTGCTTAAATAATCTCTGTTTTACTTTGTTTTAATTGATTTTGCCAAAATAAAAAATGCACCAATGCTAATTAGTTACACTTGTAAACTGTTGCATACTTTTGTAATGATCGGCACTTTCGTACGGAGGACAATGTAACGAACTATACGATAGCCATCTTGGTGGAGTATCATCAATTAGAAGAAACAATGAACTATCATTTGATCGAAACTTTTTTGTCCGTCTACGGCAGCTGGAATCGATGTTGTAGCCAAAATATATAGGTTCCTGTTTTCTGCTAAGTTGCGAGTGTGAATGAAGCATTTTTGTTCGATAGTCCGGTAAATGCACTGATTTACATCGAACAAGTGTGCTTTTGTGATTAGCAATTATAAATTTACTGTCTTCGGTCGTATTGCCATCATTGTTGATTTTCGATGAAACATCTCGACTATCTACAAACGCAACTATATCGTCCAGTAGAATTGCCACATCCTTAATAATTTGCATTTGTTCTTGACGATGAGCATTTAAAACAAAATCTTAATACAAAATCATAAGTTGAATTTCTAATATCTTCTATCAATTAAGGAAACACAGAGAATAATCTTTGAAAATGAAGTGTGGCAAATCACATCATTAGACTTATACATTATAATCACTTACGACAATATATAATGATTTTAAACAGAACTTTCAATTAGATTTTCGAAATGTTAAAAATCCTTCAATTCAGCGAAACTATGAAAACAGACAGACGAATCGAGAGTTCATCTGCTAACAGCAAAAGGGCAGAAACGTGAAACGTTTATCCATTTTTTAAAAACAACAAAGATGACAATTGAGTATAATAAAAATATTTAAAAGTTTCGGATCTGAACGATTTGACTGTATCAAACAATTATTAAAAAATGTTACTTTAATACAATCTAAAATGAATAAACATAAATATTACATTTTATTTTAATATTATTTTATGACTTCAATATGATTAAAAATACATATTTTTAAATATTTCGATATATAATAATATAAAGTATCCATTTTTTAATAAAATAATAAATTTTGAATCAGTAAAAAATAAAAGTAAATATTAATAGCCAACATTCAAAGAACGAAACGTAAAATGTGCTATTGTATCAAAAATTCTGAGATCGATCAATACTTAAATTAATCCAAAGCAGACAAGATTTTTTTGATCATCTCAGTTTTTGATCAAAGAAAACGTGATGAGTTTCAATTTCAAAAAAGGTGTCATCAAATTCACTGAGAATAAGTGCTATTTCGATTATATACGAAATCATTGCATTCTATTTCCATATTGATAAAATTGTGTTAAGAGGCAGCTGCTTTCATGATCCACACCAAACAACAAAAAATCTCCCTTATCAGAATTTGAATCAAGCATCAATCGCCTGAATTCAACGCGTTTACTAGAGTGTAATTACTACTATCGGCGAATAAACATCACTATATTTATTTTTAATAAATAAAAAATTATATTTAATTGTTCACTCATTTTAAATTATATTTAATTAGTGGTAATAATTTTAATAATTTATAAAAAAATAAAAAAATTACAAATTCGTTAATTAACTTATTTTGAAATAAATACATTTTGTTGATTGGCATAATGCATTATTAATATACATTATTATCAGTAAATAAGATTGCATTACCGGTCAGAATGTAATACCGGTCACAATGCGATACCGGCCATAATGTCTCCTGATTTATTTTCCGACAATGTGTAGCGTTACAAAACATCTAAGGAGGAATTAGTCCGATGTAAGGAAAATGTTGATACAAATTTCCACAAAAAATTGCAGGTGCGTTGCGTCGCCCACGGCTACGCTGGAAATTTCTTATAGCATAAATCATATGGACGGAGAAAACGGAAAAACACCAAAAAAATGTACTAAACTATCCTTATTTTAACCTTTGTAATACTGGAAGCACTAATAACAAACCTTATGATCTTGCCGTATGTGCAAGTCAAAATTACCAAGATATTTTCTTAATTGTCAAAACTTGGTTATCGGATTTTACTCAAGAAATTGCAAGTCTAAAAGGCTATTTACTTTTCTCTGCTTATCAACATGATAGGATCGGATGATAGATATCTATGTTCGGGTAAATTTAGGTATGATTCCAGAATAATCTAGAAATAGATGTAGTGGCGCATGAACACGGTTTGCTACACATTGTAAATTTTATCACAACAGGTTGTGCTACTCTTCATAAATTCTTTATAAATCAATTGATTTAAAGTGAAGTCATTTGTAGTCATACAGTTTTTTATCGAAGAGATCATAATCTTAGGTATCTCTGCCATGCAGTTTATACTGTACTTTGTTCAGCGGAAAATAACACTTTGTGGAATGTGGATAAGCTATTGAAATTAATGGAATAATGTGTTTCGATTCGCATTCCTAAACGCATAGTAGAAATTAATTCCCGAGATCCCAAGTGGATGTCCTTGGTTATTAAAGAATTACAGAGTAAAAAAGACAAGACTTTCTGAAAAGGTAGATTAAAGGAGTACGAATTCCTTAAAATATTTTTTGCACGTAGACCTTATTTCCGCAATTTATCATAAAAATATTCACCTTCTAAGTTTTGGAAATGTGTTAGATTTATGTGAGTAGCATTAATCCCGTTTTGTTTCGACATGCTAAGTTGGGAAAGTTTAGAGTTTGCTTTGAATTCAATTAATAAATCTTCTGTATCAAAGGGCGAATTGACTATATGAAACTTATTTAGGAAATGCAGATAGTAAAACGTAGTATATGAATGTGGTATATGAACATCACATATGGTCCAGGTCCACCTTTATGGTCTACAAGGGCGCTGTCGAATGAATTATCTATTTCACTAGCAAATAGTTTCCCATATATATTCTATTCTGATCACATTCCTTCATCTTTGAAAGTCTGTAAGATAGTGCTAATTCCTAAGAATGAAAATCCCCTTTTAAAAGATTGCTCCAGGCCAATCAACCTCTTTTCATGTCTAGCTAAACTAATGGAAAATATTTTTTGGCAAATTTCTCCAATAATAGTGAATACGTCGAGAAAATTCAATGTGCTGTCCGGCCTGGTGGTATAACGTCAAAATCTTTACTTTCAAGTAAACAATCTGTTCCACAACTTTTAGATAATCCATTCCAACTTATTGTTCAGTGCATTCAAGTAGATCTATGTAATGCATTACACTTAGTTAATCATAGACTTCTGATTTCAAAATTAGCTGATAAAGTTCTGTCTTAGAGTTTAATTTTTCTCGTTTCTTACCTAACTGGCAGATACCAAACTGTACATTATGGGGATGTATATTCCGAGCCAAAGCGAGCTTCAGTTGGTGTTCCGCACGAAAGCATATTATCCACAATACTTTTTAGCATGTTTGTTGACGATTTCCCAGTAAGTTGCGCTAACTCTAAGTGTGTCAAATATGCAGAAGATAAAACAATTCTCTCATCAGAATCATGTATTGAAGATTCGAACAATGCCATCCATAGAGAGAGGTTAGCAATCTCCAAAAATTGACATCATGCAATGAATTAACATTGAATATGTCCAAACCATACATAATTCACTTCTAACAAAAAATGACCATTAATATCCTTACAGATCACGGCTTGATAAGATCACAGAGTATCCGAATACTCGCCATGGTATTTACGGATAACCTGTCGTGAGAACCACGCAATATCTGATGGGTATTACGCGGGATATGACGAAGTTTAGACATCTACCCGCGCGCACGGAACATTTAAAACGAAGTTTTCTACAGTGAGCTATTAACTACTTGAACTCTGTTGAAACCAAATCTACTAATTTGATCTCTGTTGTTAACTGTAAATATATTTTATAAGTTTTCAAATGTTGTAAGATTGTCTCCCTACAGCCTTTAGCAATAAAAGCAAATATAGATGCTGCTTTATTTTTAAAAAGGATTTTTTATTAATTAATCAAACTATATTTGGTTCATTGTACATCTTTATATTAAATAATTATTTTAACTCACTCGATTTATTTTATTTGCTATAAAAAATATTTCAATATTTAAAAATTCTATTTCAAATTGATAGTCTCAAAAGTTTGCAAGTAAGCGTTTAAATTTGTAACGTTATTTGAAATCACTAAGAGATAGAGTAACCATCGTATACAACTCGTATTCTACAATAATTCAATCCGTCTTCTCGTATTCTACGAGAAAATGGATTGTACTATTTTTAATAAGTAAAATAGATCTTTTATTCTAGTAGAACAAAAACATGTTAATGTTGTAACCACAAACTGCCGGTTATGCGATATTCTGTACTAGGAGTGTTAAAAGAAGGAAATTTTAGGCCAAATTAGGAATTTACTTACACATAATAAATATCATATTCATAAAGCTTAATTAACTAATCCAAATGCAAAAATATTAGCCATAAATAAATAAATGTTCATCAATTGTTTGACTTTTTACGGGGAATAAGAGCAGTTTATTAATTAGAATCTATCATAAATAAATAACTTGAGCCGTAATTCCTAATTTAATTTCCTAGTTAATTTTAGTACTGGTTAATTTCCTTATTGCTGGAAATATGATGGTAAAGGACACGGATAAATATGATAATGTAAGCATTTCTTTATAGATTTATAAATTTATTTTTGATTGAAAAGCAGCTGGACAATCAAAATTTTATTTTCACAAAATCGAAAAAATTTACTGATAATGAGATCCATTATTGATAAAGAATTATTGGAGCTGGATCAAAGAAAAGAGTTGATAATGATCCATTATTGATAAAGAATTATCGGAGATGGATCAATTTTCTTTGATCTAGATTCAATAGTTCATTAAAAGTATAATTAAATACAATTTTGTTCTCTAAACCAATTAAAAGCAACTTATGTTTACAATTTAAATATAAT
This sequence comes from Pomphorhynchus laevis, assembly GCA_012934845.2. NCBI lineage: Eukaryota > Metazoa > Acanthocephala > Palaeacanthocephala > Echinorhynchida > Pomphorhynchidae > Pomphorhynchus > Pomphorhynchus laevis. The sequence continues at coordinate 8,074 of WNNJ02003051.1, forward strand.
TATGCACATTTCTTACTTGGCATACCTGTATTTCGAGATGTTTCTCTGTCATTATTATAGTAAATTTCGAGATTTACTTCACGCAATTGAGGAAGTGGCCTGGCAACAACGGAATCAGTATTAGCTTCGGTAACTAATAAACTTAAAGGTTGAAGTTGTGGATTTACTTCCTCTTTTAAAATTTTATCAGCACTTTGACGGGTAAAGTTATTTACAAACTTTCTTAATAACAAAAATTTTTCGGATATAAGATTAGCATACCTAAATAAAAAACGCTTATGTCATCAAATGGTACTTAATATAAAATTAAATCAAAATTATAAACCACTTAGACTTATGTAAAACTGTCCTATTCACGCAATTTTAATATTTGACGATATTGACCTAGAGATGATAACGTTAATCAGTGTTTGTATTCGCATTTTTATTCATAATACATGGATATATACTATGGATCCATAATAGATGGATCAAATATTTTAGAAAGAACTGGATTAACGGATACAATACAAAATTACTTTTAGAGTAAAATAAATTTCGGTCCTGAGATCTTCTTCAGTTAATTGGTGATGGTTCAGAATAAAACTTCTGTCTTAAAAAGTTATTACAAAATATCTGTTATTTTAGGTGTTGAATGGCAAATACTGATATACTATATCAGTATTATATAACATAAATACCGTAGGCTCAGTTATCTGATTACATTATCTGTAGTACTTATTTGATATTTATTGTTTTTATCAGCAGTTTTACAACTTTATTGTTCGTGGAGTTCACACTTAAGTTTACACTCTTAATTTCAGGTTTGTTCCTATACTGGGTAAAAGTCGATAAATCAGTCTAGTACTGATATGTTTGTATATTTTCATTAATAAGGGAAGAAAACTATAATTGATTTTTTCATTAAAATTTCATAATTGATTCAATGTCTACGTTTAGTTTCAGTCCTTTTAATGTTGAATGACGATCACTCAATTCATCTGCTTTATTAGCATTTAGATTTAATGAAAGACTTTTGTCTTAAATCTAGCAAATTTAATTAAAAAATTATTTCTGATTTCAAATTGAATCAGTTTTGGTAGGTAAAGGATCTACATTCAATTTGAGATCCCACATGTGTTTGCAATTAATTGCTATTATCAAGCCAGTCATCTAAAGTTTGTTTCCTAATTTTAAGTAAATTTAATTGTGCAGTCATCACCATTAAAATTTTGATGACTATTTTATTCTGCACGCTACTTTAATTCTATCTATAAGCCAACAGCAGTTAGTACTGAATAATGTAGTACGCTACATTAAAGTATTAGTATACCTCATCAGCTACTGATCCAATACCGACATTTCACGTTTCAGAATATAAAAATGAATGAAAAAGGTACAGGATAAAAAATATTCCAAACTATAGATGATTTGTTTGAGAATATCAAACATAGAGATATTTGTTACGACATTAGATCAATTAGATCATGATTCTTTGTCATTGACCAGATACATATATTACTACATGTATATATTACTACAAGTATTGAAGAAAACCTATGCAAAACATTAAATTTTAAATCAAATTAAAACTACAAATTCGTACATGAATATTTTATTAAAATAAAATTTTTATAAAATTTACAATTTAAAATTTATAATTTCATCGTTAATTTTACTTTTTGAATAAGTTATGACTAACTTATTAAAGTTAATTGTATAATTTACTTATACGAAAGTAACTTTAATAAGTTATTGTTTTGGTTCCTTACTAAAATAAGAAATACCGTCAGATAAGCATTTTTAACATGACAATTCTATATCATGAATATCATAACAACATAAATATCATGACACTATTTCCAATGATAATATTTCTAATATTAAATTTATAATTAATTTTCTATTATAATATACAAGTATTGTATATAGTATTGTATATATTATAATATTTATAGTATTATATTATATATAATATGATACTATAAATAATAATATTATCTAATATATAAATTATAATATTATCTAATATATAAATATAATATATATCTAATATATCTTATATATTATAATAAGGTGTTCCAATGAAAGGAAATAGTAGCCCAATTATAACTGCCTCTTTTTTAAGTTTTATATAATATGAATTTGTATAATAAATTTAAATTATATAAAGATATGAAATATGTTTCGATACATTGATGATATATGTGTATTTAATAAGCGAACAAATTTATCCAGGTAGTATCATTCTTAATAAAACCAATATTAATGAAAAAGAAAGTATATATCTTGATATGAGCATTAAATTAACATCAATTAATACGAATTTTAATTCATATCGTAAAGATGACATATTTAAATTTACAAGAAACATATTTTTGCATGAGCATTCATGCATACCATATAATATAAAATATAATACATTAAATAATGAAATTTTAAGAATTGCAACAATTTGTAACGATATTGGTTTTCTTCAAAATCATTTAAATAATTTAATAGATGCATATTTTAAACTAGGTTACAATAAAAATAACATCAAGCAGAAAATAGTAAAATAAATAAATTAACAAAATATACTGATTTTCAATTATTCTTAATTATGCTTATAGAACATAAATTTCTTCATAACTGTTTAAAAAATAAACCTAAATTATATAAAGATATGAAATATATGTTCCGATACATTAATGATATATGTATTAAACTCTAATGAATTTTATTAAATAAATGAACAAATTTATCCAGGCAGCATCATTACATTAAATCATGAAACTTTAATAATTGCAACACTTTGTAACAATATTTGGCTTTCTTCAAAATCATTTAAGTAATTTAATATATATACATATTTTATACTGGGGTACTATAACTAGCTATTAACTAAGTTATTTTAACTAGGTTAATATATTGGACTCACTGATATGTTGGGTAGAGGAATAGGGGCCGAAACCTGATAATACACAGATCCTTCTAATGACCTCTAATCCTTATTCTGATATATCGTATGTTATTCATTAGCCACTTCAAAAAATTAACTTCTATTTTAAATTTGAATTTTATATTTTAAATCGGTAATATAAATTATATAAAAACCTATATAACTATTATTTATTATTATTTATTATTTATTATTTAAATTTTATTTAGCATTATTTTTAATAATGCTAAATTAAAACACGTAGACTCAGTTTGCTGATCTGATTTGATGATTGTAAATGAATATTAATCAGGTCGATTTCTATTTGTATATTTATTTGTTACAATTAAATTCCGAAACTTTTACCCAATTAGTGAACCCAATACAGTTTTGTGTATAATCACATTCATTCCAGAAATTGCCAAATAATCGTTCAATTGTTTTTAAGATTCGGTTATGCAAGCCATAAAGCTAGCACAGTTTACAAAATCCGGTAGATTAAAAGATATTATGACTGTCATTAGAACAATGAAATAGTCTTTTTATCGGTGGTGCAGCACACATTAGGTTGTAGATTTATTGTTAGAAATTATTTTCATCTATAGTAGTTGCACACTATGAGAGTCGAGCAGACGCACTACTATTAACCCCGAACTTATCTAATTGCTCGGTTCAAGTTTCATTCCCATGTTTAGATCAAAACATCAGCTTTCGTAACGTTTTGATGAAAATTGCTCTTCATAAATCCACAGATGCAAACAAAATGATTATAAAATTGCAATTAAATATGTGTTTTAAGATAAATATAATCAATACCAACTGTGAATTTAAAATATGTAAGGTGACTATGTGATGTCAACTTTTTTAAATACGAAATTTAATAAATATCATATTTTAATGAATTATTTTAATAATATATTTTATTATTATATTTTATAAATCTCATATTTTATATCAATAATTTTATTTGATAAACGAAATTTTTTACCAAATTATTTTTATCAATTTTTCACAATTAAATGTGGTCTTTAAATAAAAATTTTGATTTAGTCATTTTTTATATTCCTATGTGTGTGTCTTATGGGAATATAAGGACATATAAATAATTAATAAGTTCAATTAAATAAACACAATAATGACAATATATAAGAAAAATATATGTCATCATATAATTGTCATATTCAAATAACAAATAGTAAATATTATCTACTTGCCTATTCGCTCTATAGATAGTTTATATCTACATACAGCTCAATTTATTCAAATATTTTCGTGCTTTTCGCGAATGGACAAGTGGATTAAGCCCGAATTATTTACCTCGCTATCAACTCCCTATCGATGTCCGCCGCGCTCCCTCCTTTATAACATTCAAACACCTCATCCGTTCACACCTTCTCGACACATGATTTACATTTTTGTTTTGTTGTGGTCATGTAAACGTGCGCTGGCACGCATTTGCCACGTTAAAATAAAACTTTTTTGTAGCTTTTCATACCCCCTTCAATTATCAACCTTCCTTTTCTCGACAATTCTCGTACTGTGCTCTGCGTTCCCGTAATTCCCTTCCTTTACATGTCCCAAACAATTCTACCTTTTTTAAATACCACTCCTTCGTTGTAACTGCTCCTATATCTTGGTATCATCTGCATATTCATATACGCTAATCAACTTCCCTGCCGTGCCTCAAACGCCAGATTCGATCTCATTTAAACAATTTATCTGCTTGACTTTTTCATTTTTTGTTAGTGGACTCGTAAGCGTGCAGCTGGCACGCATTTGCCACGTTGAATAAATTAGTATTATTATTGACTACCGTACAAACGAAACGAATTATGGAGAATAATTTTAACTGATCCTTCATCTTTCAAACTTTCGTCATTGACAAGATAAATCTTGTGGTACTTTTATTTGTGGTACTTTTAATGGAACAATTGGGCGAAGTATCGAATTGGATCTCTGCAAGGAATCTTCTAAGATGGCAGTGGCAGAAATGACTTGCAATGACATTACATTCAATGCGTTCACTTCTATGTGTGCCAATAAACTGTAAATCACACGAAATGATCTTTAAATTTTAACGTCGTTCTGACTCAAATATAAACATATCACAGTGGTTATTAACTCCCGGTTTTGTAGTACTACCAAAGAAACATTCGACAACTAGTAAGTATGACGACAAAACATAAATAGTTAAATTACTAGAGAGCAATACGAAGACAACTCAAATCGAGTTGTCTAATGGGGCTCGCACAATAGTTTCCGTCAAGCACCTGGCAATTTATCCAAACGACCAGACAGAGTTAAGAGGATGCCAAGCTGAGAATTCAGAACGAGGCTGATATAAATTACGAGTCGACAGATCAATCTTCACAAAACCTTATCGAATGTGATGATCAAATCAATGTGTATGATGGAAATCATCACGAGAACATGGAAACGGAATGTGCTCAGGGTCAATGTTAAATGATCAAAATTGAAATGGCAAAACACCCCGCATGAGTCAGAAAATTTATTGAATTTTCGATTCCAGTTTGGAATCATCACCAGAAATTTTAAGTATTTAACAATCAAGACAATTTTAGCTAAAATTGTCTTGATTGTTAAATACTTAAAATTTCTGATGATGATTCCAAACTAGAATCGGAAATTCAATAAATTTTCTGACTAATGCGGGGCGTCTTACCATTTCAATTTTGATCACGAGAACATTTTGACGCAGAGACTTCGTATTAGACATGATCTTAAAGACCAAACAGAAACGACATTTCCATTAAACGACTAAATCTCGAGAAGCACACCAGAGTCAATAGGCTAGCTCTGAGAACCGTACACGATCTGGTCGTATATTTCGTCAGCCATCACGTCTTAACGATTATATTGTTGTTCGAAATAAAATGCAGAGGTGAATGTCATATTCAAATAACAAATAGTAAATATTATTAATTATCTACTTGTCTATTTGCTTTATAGATAGTTGAGTAAAGCTAAGAAACTTATTTGATTTATATCTACATTCAGCTCAATTATATGTTATAATATATTATAATATTAAAATAATATTAAATTATATTATTATATAATAATATAATTTATTATACTATTATAATTATGATATTATTCTAATTTATTATGTTATATTAATTATTATATAAAAATATCAAATTATAATATGGCATATAATATTACCTCGATCCTCTAAAAATACCCAACCGTCATTATTATAATATTCATTTCCATCATAGATAACTCTCATATGGTTTCGTATCATTAGACTGCAATTTGATAATTTAAAGAGCGGTATATAAGTTTCTACAAGATAAGCTTCCTGATCAATATTTTCAAATGTCTTGGGAACTGGATCCTCTAAGAATACCCAACCGTCGTAATTCTAATATCCCTTTGCCATCATGGATAAATCCCATATGGTTTAATATCATTCAACTGCAACATGCACTTGTGTTGTGTTAATAGTCATTCACAATGCTAGAATATGGACTACTTTTAATTGAAAAATTTACTCATTTTCTTTATCTTTATGGATGATATTCAACATTTTAGGTCAAGTTTTGTATCTCTGATGAAATTCAATACTCCGAACCAATGCATTAGCAAAATAGATATCTACTTAATCTTTTTCATTTGGTCTTATTGTATATCGTCCAGTTTGTTTTAAACAGCCAAAATGTCATTTAGTTATTTATACTAGGAACAATGTGGTTCTTCAGTATACTTTGAAAATTCCCTTATAATATTGTAACGTGAACGGTCTCTAATTCAATCACGATGAATCATCATTTAGACTAATTCAGAGCAGGTGATCTTATATTTAGGAATGATTAGTTTGTCAATAATATTATCCAACATATTCAGAGCTTTATTGTCTCGGCTAATTTTCAGATTGCATCAATTCAGTTGCGTCCCATTGTAGCATATTCAATTTTTATCTTATATAAGTTATAAATCAGCCATCAAATCCTTGAGAAAAATCGTGTATTTAGCGCTTGCGTTCGATTAAGCATGTTTTAAATATAGGCGTACCCACAACGATCATATGTAGTTCGTTCTTGATTTAAATCTTGCAGAGAACTGCATCAATATACTCGTGGTAATATGTTAATTCGACAATGGATGGGATTCATGCTACTTATTAGACTCTAGAGAACGAAGTAGATGAGTTTCTAAAAACGTTTAAAACATTTAATGTCAAAACGTTTAATCATAAACGTTTTGATATATAAATGAAATCCATCGTATATCTTTGGGCTGCTTTTCAACTTATACTTTTTTAAAAATATAATTGAATATATTCTTAGATTAGCATACAACTACATCAATATACTTAATATGAAACAGTCAATATGAAACAGTGAATGCAAAAGATTAACCTTTATTTGAGTAAAAAGAGTGAATGAAATATACGAATCTTTATTTGAGCAATAAGGAACAATGAATCCAAAAAAGACGAACCTTTATTTGAGAAAATAACTATGAATGCATAAGATAAACCTTTATTTTATAAGATAACGATGATTATAAAATAATATTTTTTATTTGAGTAAATGCAAAATATTAACGTTTATTTCAGCAAATAACTGTGAATGCCAAAAAAATGAATTTTATTCGAGCAAAGAACATTAAATGCAAAAGATAAACTTTTATTTGAGCAATAACGGTGAATGCAAATATATGAACCTTTATTTGAGCAAAAATGTGAATGCAATATATGAACCTTTACTTGAGCAAAGAACAGTGAATGCAAAATATTAACCTTTACTTAAGCAATAAGCAACTGTGAATGCAATATATGAACCTTTACTTGAGCAAAGAACAGTGAATGCAAAAGATGAACCTTTATTTGAGCAATAAGGAACAGTGAATGCAAAAGATGAACGTTTTTTGAGCAATAAGGAATGGTGACTGCAAAAGATGAACTTATATTTGAGCAATAAGAAACAGTGAATGAAAACCTTTATTTGTACAATAAAGAACAGTGAAGTAGAAGTTTTTCTGAAATAGAATGGACAATATTGTCAAGCTTCGCGATTGTAAAACAATAAAACCTAACTTGTATATAACTATGATAATACAATTACACGCAATATTGTCGCTTTCAAAGCAATTGATGTTTTAAGGTAATTGGCTGCAATTTGCACCTGAAACTTAAGGTTCAACTGGCAATATAAACCAATTTATTGATGTGTTTTATAAATACAAAGAAAAATGTTTTATACGTTCTATCTGTAATTAAAAGAATCTTAAAAACAAAACCTTTTGTTTTTCTTTATATTTAACATTTATGGAGCTAGTTAAATATTAGATTTGATGCAGTATTTAACGTTTTACATTAATTATTGTTTAATTATACCTACTGGTCTTGAGTTTCTTATTATATCTTGTCTTTATGTATTTATTCATGATAATGCTTTTTTATATTGCACAATTGTATGTTAAGCTTTCATATTGCTGTTATATAATTTACAAATTGTATGTAAAGCTTTACAAACCATCAGAGTGATGTAGACATTGCTAGTTTTATTACTTCAAAATTGCCTTATTTGTGAATTCCTAGATTATTACTAAGAAACACTTCAATGAAACAGCCCATTAAAAAACGCTTTACATCGTTTACTAACACGATCTTGCTGCGCCTGCACTCTCTAAAGAATGCAGTATACATTTTTAAATACTAAATAGATTCGTGAAATATAGGGATCGTAGATACCCAAAGAATTTGTCTATTGTACTTTATTTTATTCACCTATTCTACCAGCAGAATAGATTAGTAGAACGACCACAAAAGTACATACCAGCATTATACTATTCTACCAGCCGAATAGATTAGTAGAATGACCACAAAAGTACATACCAGCATTATACTATTCTACCAACCGAATAGATTAGTAGAATGACCACAAAAGTACATACCAGCATTATACTATTCTACCAACCGAATAGATTAGTGTATGATACACTACAGTACGGGTTCCCAACCTTTACTATGCATCGCGGCCCTATGAACAAAATATAATATGATATTGCATTCAATGTACAGTTTGTCCATTCACTTTACGTTAATTCAATTATTTGATATTAATAATAGAGTGATAATGCTGATTGACTTTAATCGTAATTGAACATTGAACGTATTTGTGTGAATTCATTTATTATTGACGATATGTATTGTTGCAAGTTGGTAATTCAATGAAATTCAATTGAATCAAAATATATTAAACAGTAATATATTCATTACATATTAATTTAAATAATAATTAATTTAAATAAATATTAATTTAAATAAATAATATTGATTACATATTAATTTATTAGTTTATATTAATAATATACTAAATCAACAAAAATGCATAAGCAAATAACGATAATTGCTAAATTGATAAATTTATTGCATTTGGTGAATTGCAAAATCCAAGGTATCGCACTTATGTGCGGTACGATCACCTCGGTTGGTAAATCATTAAAGAATAAATAATTAAGGCCTCAGGATAATTGGTTGTTTTTTAAGTTTACCTTGATTTGAACGCATTGACATCTTGTGATGTGACTTTAAATCTCCCAAGAAAAGTATAATGTAATAAATCTTCTAAGAGCAGCAAAATTTAGTAAATCTTCGAGAAGATTTGTCATCCTAAACTTGATATTTACTTAAAACGATAATTATTACTGCAATATCTAAAAAATTAATCTGTCGGATAGATTTCAACAAGCGAATATTTGCATACTAACATTGAGACGAGTGTAGCACATGCGTGGTGATAAAATATCAAGTTTATTGGGTAGTGTGAATAATTAGATGGAATGCTTTTTAAGTAAAATTATTAAATAGTTCAAGGATGTAAGTTGTAGAAACTTACATTATTTCTCTTAATCACACTAAAAAACTTAAAATTGTAAAATTTGGCAAGTCTAAAACAAAATAAGGTTGATTCTTAATCATCGAGTTGTAATAAACAAGGATTTTTAGTGATATCATCATGCTACAGTGAATATTTCTTTAAAATATAAGAGCAAAAAATTCAAAATCATCATCACTCGTTATCTTACAATGTAAATGAATGTGTTTTGTTTTTACTCTAATTTGTATTTCAGTTAACTACGTAATATATTTTGATTATTCAAATACTTTAAAGAATATCAAATATTTGTTACACTAACAAAACACTTATGCATGCATAACGTACTTTGCAAATTAGATAATGTAACGAATTAGGTCGTAAAATTCTTTATTACATATATTCAAAATTAATTTATTTTAATAATTATAACAAAGTATTGTGTTTTTTATTTTGGGCAGAATATACGATATAAAATTATTAATTTTTATTTATCGATAAATGCATATTTTTATCGTAAAATGACTTGTGTTAAAAAATGTATCTGTTGATTATGCTATCAGAAGCTAGAGGCAGATAAAAATAATTAATTTATTTCAGAACCTTTAATTGTATGACCTTTAATTTATTAAAGGTCATATATACAGAGAAATCATTTTCACATCGGTAACCTCTATATATAAATAGAAGTTATCCTGCTGATGACCTTTGTTACTTATTCGAATGCATCGTGTATTATTTATCAGTTAATTCATAAAAAATGATTTTTATTACAAATTGAAAAGTAAATTCTATCATTATATAAATATAAATTGTATAAAATCTTATATAATTATTTATTATACATAATTATTTATTTTTAATTTATATATAGCATAAAATACATAATTAGTTAGTCGATCTGATTATATGTCGATAATTCTGGGACAAGAACGTCGCTTTTTTTTGAGAATACCACAGATTATTGAGGTTTACCAGTCATGGGATGATTTTATTTGCTAAAGAGGCTGAAAATATGTAAATATGTATAATGGGATTTATTTATCTTTATTTTGTGTAAATATAAATTATAAAAGGTAAAAAATACGTAGACTTAGCTGATCTGATTTATTCAAATAAAGAATAAAATTTCTAACTTTATATAAATATAAATTATAAAATCTTATTAAATTATTTATTATTTATAATTTTTTATCTTAATTTTTTATTTATATATAATATAAAGTACATAGACTCAGTTATCTGATCTGATATAGAAATCTTTATGTATCCAGATGCGGAAAATATATCATACTGTTTAGCTACAATATTGAGAACGGCATCATCTGCTTTAACGATGATATAATGAATATCAGATATAAATATCAGATTCGTATAGAAACCGAGCATATATTGTAAATTGTATAAAGCTAAGAATGTTTTGAACTTAATTGTAAGGAATGGGAGTCCCCCTTGCATATTGCCTCGGAAGTACCTAATTAGAAAACGCATTTTTCTCGACAAGTATGCATTCTCTTAATCTAAAAAATATTTAATCAAATTTTTATCCACACTAATGGGGACATTAAAGTTCCAGTTGCTCTTTGAAATAGTTTTGAAGGAGTATATGGCATATCACAGCTAGCCATACCTGCATTAACCACTCTTATCTTTAGATGGTTTCAGAAGTGAAGATATGCTTATGAAAATATCGTCATAAGTATACTCTTAGCTTCTCTATTCGAAATTATATGCATCATAACATCATATTTTATAATAATCGTAATATAAAGTTAATAATGAAAAATCTTGCCATCTTTCCTAAAAATCAGGAGGAAATCTCGATTCAAAATTCCCTAATTTCCATTTCGAAAAAGTGTTTGATCGAAAAACACGTATTCTTAATATTATATAATATTATATATTATAGTATTATATATGCTGCATAGCATGTCATTCCATCGTGCACTTAGCTACCTGCATTTTTTCAATTCGGCGCGCTATCTTGCGGTATATATTGATGATATTAGATGATATTTTAGATGCTTTCAGAAGCAAATATATGGCTATGAGGATAACTCCATATTTTAAAATAGGTACATCGAATTTTAAATAGTTTTGAAGGAGTATATCGCCTATCACAGCTAGCCACACCTGCATTAGCCACTACTATTTTTAGTTGTGGTTAATCTTTATCATCACTATGCTCTTAGCTTCTCCATTCGAGATTATATGCATCATAACATCACATTTTTACAATAATCGTAATATAAAGTTCCCACAATCTACTATTATTATTATTTCGACAAACAGACGAGCAAAGCTCACAGTTGCACTGTTAAAAAAAGAAAAGAAAAAGTAAAGAAAAAAAGACTCACAAACAAAAGTCACAAAAGTTTATGTTTGAATGCTGAAACCGATCTTGAGTTGACAATTTCTTCACTTAATCGGTTCCACTTACTTACGATTCGGTGTCCAAATTGTACAGTTTTAGAGCGTATAACTCGGCGATGGGCTAAAGTAAAATTGTGTCTACGCAAAGCCCGACTTTTCCGAACAGTCATCAATTCTCTTAAGACGTGATTTCCTTTGTGTAAAGCTTCCCATGTTGAACACATATCTCGCCGAAACCGAAGGTCGCTTATAGAAACCATACCAAGTTTTTTTAGCCTTTCATTATAAGGTAAGGCTTTAACTGAATTTACGAGCTTTGTTGCCCGGCGCAACAAAGCTTATTTGCCAACTCTTCCAATTCTGCTATTTTACCTGTCCAGTGTATCATAAACTCTGCTGTTCGTGTCTTCTCGCGTCTTCTCCGCTTCGACCATACTGATGATTCGATATCTGCCTTTTAACTCTATAATCAAGTAATTATCTACTTCTCCACGTCCTTCCACGTTCAACCAACTATGGTTTATACTATTTTATCGTAGTTGTTCCACTCGCCTGGAATTCTTTGCCAGCGTACATCATTTTTTTTCTAGTCGCTGCCACTTTTAAAAACGACTCCTACGTTGCTGCACAATTGCTCATCATCCATAATAAATCAAGAAATCAATTCCCTCATCATCTTATTCAACTCAAATTTATATCATTCATGCTCAACAAACCACTCAACGTTTTATGTATCCACCGACGTCTTGCCACATTCCACTTATTTACCTTATTTAAGATAACTAGTATATGTGCCTCTGGTGTATTTAAGCAATCTTGATACTGTCTTTTATCACGTCACCAAACAAAAGCTACAGTTTTTAAGCTCCACCTGTCAATACTATCTTTCACAGTGATATGCGACTGGGTCCCTAGTCAGAACTACACAATGTCCGCGAAGAGCAAAACATTGATGAGAACTTCTGGGCAAATAAGTTTGACATGACACTTTTACATGTGACTTCGTCTTGAGAATCATCTTTCAACGATACTAGTGGAATATTCGAGCCCCTGATTTTGCGAATGAAAGAGAATAGAGTCTTGCCATCCATAAAACTAAGCTTTTCCTCAAACTGACGACGCTTCGTCCTCTCGGGAGTGGTAAATCTATTCCTAATTTGTTTGAAAGACTCATACGATTATGTCCAATTTAGTTAAGTTACTAAATCTGTAATTTAGTTAAAGATCATTATGTATTCTTTATGCATTACTTATCATTTTATTACAGCAGCTGATTTGAAACGCATCTAAATTAAATATTTATTTGAGCTCAAACCACATAAAATTTTTGGACGTTGAAAATCGATTGAAGTTTTTAGATAATGATAAAAATATGAGATCGGTCAAGACTATTGCAAATTACAGATAAATATCTAGTCAAATTCAATTTAAAGTTATAAATATTTAAAAATATATTTAGTAAATAAATTAAACTTAATCTGTATATTTAACTGAGATGGTGATTTTATTACAAAAGTATCAAGCGCAAACAAAAGAGCATAAAATTACGCTATTCTTTCTTAATAAAATTATTTACCCTCATTTAATTATCTTATATTTTAATGTCTAAGTAGCTTTACCTTGTTACTAAATGCGATGAAAAATCGTTTATCGCTTGACAAAACATTCAATGCCGCTTTATAGGGTATTTGTAGTACAAATGAACAAACAAATAACATTGCATGGTTTATAACAAACATCACTTTTAATAAAACTGTAAAATGCAAAAAACATGCAGTCATTTTGTTAGTAATGTATTTTTATAATAAGTGAAAAGTTTTGATGAAACCAGAAAAATAAATAAGTGTTTTAATAATAACTAAATAACCAATAAAAATTTAAGAAACAAAAACATGCAAAAGACAACTTTAAATAGAAGCCGTTCACGACGTGTATTTTTAAATCTTAAACTTATATTTACGGCCTCAGGTCCAGAGGGATCTGAGCCCCTCGGCCGCACCAGCGCGCCGCCCTCTGACTGAACCATTCGGGGTCTCTCACACACCTAAGATTCCGGTCAAGGCGGACTATGGTTGGTAATCTCAAGATGAGGAGCTTGAGAAACCGTAGTCTTTGTCCTGGGGGACGTCATCGTGAGAAGAAGACTAATCCAGAGATAGCCCAAGTACCCCATAGGCGCATTTGGGTTATCCCATTCAATGACAGATGTTGGGCCCGTTTCAGAGCCCACCTAGCTTTCTTCAGGATACGTTTAAGTCTATCCATGTCAGCTTTCGCCGACCAATCCACCGTAATGGTGAACCCCAGATATTTTACTCGACTCGTGAAGATGGGGAGTGGTTGATGCTGCAAAATGGAGGAGAGTGCAGAGAGTGCTATTATCTTGAGTTTCTTTTTGGTGGCAGGAACGCCATTAAATACTACCACCTGCGATTTAGAGGAGTTTAAAATAAGATTGGATGGTGGCAACTGATTTTTTAATCTTAAAAAGAAACGGCTGATGTCAGAGATTACATCTTTGCACCTGCGTCAAGAGAACAAGGATGTGGTATCATCAGCATATACCACTAGATGCTGATCACGTTTAAAATTCTTGAATAGTACAATGGATGCAGCAAGATATAAGATAAAAGAAAGTGGGGATCCTTGAGGTACACCCGTAATAGGGTAGAACTGACGCGCATCTGGGTCGTATTCATAGTAGAACCGCTTGTTGTACACCAAATATCTCCACCCTGTTGACAATTCTTGCAAGCAACCCGAGGGACCTGAGGGAGGAGATAACGAAGGGAATGGAGATCCGATCAAATGCAGCTGAAAAATCAAGAAAAACAGCCACAGCAAGCTGATGACTATTATCCTGACAAAACTGATGCACTTCACCAATTGCTGAATGGACCGAGCGCTTTTTGACAAACCTATGAAAACTCGGTGGGATCAAATTACGCATACATAAATGAATGCGGATTCTACGCGCAAGCGCTTTCTCGTAGATTGATATGAGGGCGTTTTGAATCGAGATGGGCCGCAGATCTTTTGGACAAGTGATTAATCTCTTTTTAGGTAAAAAAACTCGACGGCTGATGTTGATGTCCGCTATGTCGGACGGGGAGGCTAATAGCATTGTGATGGCGACCTCCTTTCTCTGACTGTACGTCAAAAGCTGACAGACACGAGTGGTGAGTTGCGCGTGGGATTTGGAGGTGCCCGGGAGTGATCCCCATGAGTTAAGGATATCTGTAACAGATAAGTCCCCACCCCTGAAGTCACACCAAGGCGTGATTGGTTGGGGAGATTGAGTGGCTCCATAATTATGTAAGGAAAGTGACTCCTCTAAAACTTTGTCAAGGCGTATACTACCGATCCAACCCTAGGCTCTCTCCCTCCAACAAACAAACTTATCCTTCTTGAATATCTTCCTAAAGGAAGACAGGGAAGGATTAAATCAAGCAATGCTCGCTCTATCCTCACTAAGCTGGAACCTAAATGTAGAGCTCCAATATTCATTCGAGAGTATCTGTCTGACGGAAATAGATAGATTGGGGAGGTGTAGCATTTTAGCTAGGACCTTGAGTTTTGCTGGAGTGGGATTGTATATGCGACCTTTATAGGTAGTTGAAAGGATCGCGGTAGCTTGCGATGTGAGGTAGGAATTAATTTCGGTCAAACTCTCAATTCCAATTCTGGGGAAGAATTGGATAGCTGCCTGAAAGAAGGCCACTCTAATATAATCAAAGTGAAACCTTCTTCTAAGCAACGTATCGTCATCTAGCCGTCAGCGAATTAGGTCATGAGAGGTGGTCTGTTGTTGACGCGACTGCTCGGTGCAAATGGTTTTCAACAACCACATCTTATGTAGCAGTAATATGTCGAGGAGAGAATTTGTTGTAGAGCAATGAAAGGTGGGGGAAGGTGGTTTATGAATAAGATAGTCGATCCTTGCTCTGCGGAGTGCTGCATTAATCCAACGACCAGTTATGTCGTTGAAGTCACCAAGTAACATGTCATAACCGCTCCCCAATATTTGATCTAGGAGGTCATGGTTCTTGTGAATTTCTTCTGGCTGAATATAGACATTGGCTATGATTATACGCTTACCGTTATTACAAAGTGATATAGATTTCACTGAAGGATATTCAGTGAAAAAGGCCCTCGATTACTTCCCATTGCGTAAGTGTTACCGAAGTGGACGCCCTCCACCTAGTCGCAACTAGAGGCGGAAAGGTCGCCTTTACCGCTTCCCGTCACGACAAATGGAGTCGCTTGCCCACGGGCGATATCTTCATTTCCCTCGTTAGCCATAGCCCAGATCGAATCCTTCCGAGCAAGCTTCAGAGCAGCTATGCTCAGCGCTGACCCGTTTCGTTTCTTAGATTTTGGTGGCTTCTTAATATTGTTGGTCTTCCCAGAAGGAAGAGAACGGAAGGATTCCGCTAATTGACCCACCAAGTTTTGGACCAATTTTTCAAGTTGAATCATTGATGCCTGATGCTGCATTTCAATAAGTTTCAGAATTTCCGTATCCAGCATCATGTCGTCTTTATTGTTAGACGAGACAGCTTCCACGAAGCTAGTCGGTTTTGCTGTCACACTCCTGTGTCTATTTTGGTACGCTTCAAAAATTTTACACTTTTTTGACCATGCGGGGGTGCTCACCACCGCAGTTTGCGCAAAATGGCTTACTTTCGCACTTCTCAGAATGTATAGCAGTTGTACTACACACCCCGCACTTATGGGGTAAAGAACAGCCAGTGCATCAATACCCCCCACTATGACAATTGTTGCAGTGAGGGTACGTTAGTGAGTCGGTTATGATTATTGGAAATCTCAAATTATACCCCATAAAAGAATTGCATGTCAAAATCGACAGTTTTAGAGCTTTATACATCGGGGCATTGTAGAACGCCACGGGAATGGGGAAGCCTTTAATCCTTTTATAAAGCGAACGTTAGAGATTTTGTAATCAGTTTCTAGGGCTGATATATCTTCTTCTGAAATGAATGTAAGCATATTATTTATCTTTATTGTTGCCAGGATTGGTTTGGAAGCAATTATACCTTGTTCCGAATGCTCTTTTTTAAAGTAGTCGACGTACGACATTGCCAGATCAGGAGTGCAGAATGAGATTTTAATCTCAGATTCATAATATTTAATCGCATTGAACATTATCCTTTTTTAAATCGATCGGCAAAGCCTCTTATAAAAACGTTGAACATGCTCTGTCTTTCCAGAGGCACCAAAATTCTGATAATCACCAGGTTGGATAATTTTGGTACCGGGGGAATTCACCCATTGGAATATATTCAAGATAAGCTAAATCTCCACTTACCTCGTTTATTACATTGGCAGGAAAATTAGTTTTCATTGAGTTCTTTGAACGCTCCGACATGCTAAATTTACTAATTTTTTTGAGATCAAACCAGAAAAATGTGTACGTGCAAACAATTATCGAAGCATCAAATCTCTATCAATTTTCATGATAAATCGCTAATTTCAAGCAAGCAGGTTAGTAAAGTGTTGTCTTTTGACTATATAACGGATGAGGAGCCTCCCGCAGTTTCCAACATGGAGAATCTGGTTATCATAAAGTTGCTCGCTCCTATGGTAAGGATCAACTTAATATTTTTCTACGAAAATTTGCTTCACAATATAAGAACATAATTTCATTCAACTCAGTAAAGTATTTCGAAACTGAGATTAAAGCATCTTTTACATTGATGACCTCGAAGTTGCTCATATACATGAGCGATAGAAATATGTTACGTCAAGTTAGATGATTTATTATTATGATGAAAGGTGCCGTGTACAGTAACTGATTTATCTATTCTAGGAAGGAATGTCTCTACAAATGTATTAGCGACCATATAATCGTCGACAACTACTTTATTTTTCACACGTAACGACATTTGCATCTCGATCGATTTTTGGATGCACAATATTTGAAAAATAAACTTGACTCATACTTGATATTATAAACGAGTGATTTCTCAAAGTAGAGTTTCTTAGATCTTTTAAGTGCCGTAAATTTGTTTCTTGCGTTTCGATATAATTGATATTCTCCTTTAGATTGACGATATCGACGATAAAGGATCTTACACTCCTTAAGAAGATTTCCTAACTCTACGTCAAACCACGGATTATTGTATTTACGGGAGCGTGAAGCACGTAAAGGGGCTTATCTGTCTAGAAGAGAAGAAAGAGTATCTCGAAAAAACCTCCATGCACATTACAATCCGACCACAAATGGATCAAGCCAAATAACGCGATCAAGGTGCCTACCGCTTCCGCTATAATCGGCCTTGAAAACGTTAAGCTCGATGTGACAAGTGTTTATAAAAGACAGAACGAATGGAAAGCGAATTAACATACTGCAATGGTCACTATTTTCTATAGCTTGTATGTAGTCAATATTTATAGGTAGATCATGGTTAGACAAACATAAATCTAATAGACTTCTAGAAGAGCCTCTGAAACGGATGTCTTAATTTACGTACTGAAAGTAATTCAGCTCGTTTAATAAATCGAGTAGTTCAGAAGATTCCTAATCACAGCCGCTCAAACGGGAATAGGTAGACTAGTCTATACGTGGCATATTAAAGTCCCCAAGTAAGATTATGTTTTCGTAAGAGGCAAACCGTTCTAAATCATTTCAGAGCCGTTTTGTGGATGCCATAGGACTTCTGTACACAAGTCCAATGACAACAGAGGAATCAGGGCTTTCGAAACGACACCATAGGGATTGGTAACTAATCTCCTCATTATCGTGATATAGGACACTAGATAATAATAATACAATAATAATACAATAATACAAATTTTTTAATGTGGCAAATGCGTACAAGCTGTACGCTTACAAGTCCACAAACAAAAATGAGAAAGTCAAGCAGTTAAATTGTTCAGATGGGATCGGATTTGTCGTTTGAAGCACTGCAGGGAAGTTGATTGGCGTATATGAATGGGCAGATGATTCCACGATAGAGGAGCAGCCACCAGGAAGGAGCGGAGTCCAAAGGAGGTAGAGTAGTTTGGGACATGTAAAAGAAGGGAATTACAGGAACGCAAGGAACAGTAAACAGGAAGGGAATTATCAAGAAAAGGAAGGTTGAGAAATGAAGGGGTATGAAAAGTTACAAGGCGGAAAGCAACGATAAGAAGACGAATTTGAACACGACAATAAATTGTAGGCAAATCGAGAGAAGCAAGATGGTAGGATGTGTGATCAAAACGACGAAGACGGAGGAGAATTCGGACAGCTGCATTGACGATGCGTTGTAGGGGAAGAAGAGTGGATTTAGGTGAGTTGGAAAATAGACTAAGACAATAATCGAGTCTAGAAAAAAGGAGAGATGATATGAGAGTCATATAGATGTAATACTATCTCGCGCGTATATGACTACACGCCACCTCTGACATTAACACGATCACAACGGTATGAGCTGTAACCGAGAATCGCAATTTCTGAGTCATCAATGCTAGAATTCAACCAAGATTCACTGAATGCCAGGATACTATCATTCTGCTCTTCAGCAAGTAGCGAAACCTCTACCATTTTTGGGAGGATACTTTGAACATTAGAATATAACACATAAATGTTTCTCAATAAATAGCTGGTATATTGGTTACATATGGGCTTTCGTTATTCCTTTGATAGGTGCGACGCAGCTCGAGAGGTCGAATGCATGTGAAATTTTGTCTTGGGAGGGTAACATTGTCCAAAACACACGAGAGCGGCGTCGCACTACTTGAAAATTTTGAATCCTAAGATTTCGCTCCCCACTGTTGAGTCTTTTTTGAAGCTCAATATTAGCCAGCTTTAACTTTTCTCTATCTGACGGGTCTAAGTTTCCACGTAATCTAATGCCAGTACCACTAAGTCTATAAGATTTTCTTAATAAAACATTAACGTACTCTTTGTCACTAAATACTATTTTTAATAAGTGAGGTTTCGCATTTGTATCATCAGATTTGCCTATGCGAAAGAGGGAAACTACTTTCAAGGATGTTATAAATTGCGAATCACAATCAGATAATACACGTCCCAATATAGACCTAACTTATATTTATATTAACTTACATTTATATTGACGCAGGTACTTGGTTCTTGCAATGTGGATATTGTCAAACGTGTTAAACTCGTTGCATTATTTCGACTGGGTAAGCATGATACACTTAGTAATAGGCCGCGTTTACTCAAGGCAGCATTTAGGGAGCAGTCACATGCTGAGTTAATTCTTCAGAATTCATATCGTTTAAAAGGATCCCATGTTAGTCTCTTGAAATATCTTGACGCTCTTCAAAGGGAGAAATTGTCCCAAGCTAAGAAAGAACTAGCATCTCGTGTTGCGCTTGGTGAGAGCAATCTGTGTGCAAAATTTTTAAGTAGTGAGACGACGCATTCGAATCAGTTAATCCCCACCAGATGTATCGCCTCTCGTAAATGTGGAGGGTTTTGGCAAGGTCTTATAGCATATAAGTGCCTAGCTGATTTGGGATCTAAAGTGTGTCAGATTGCTAGAGATGATATTATTACTCGAACTGATGTGAATAAAAGTCATAGTATATTTTATTGTAATGTTCGGAGCTTGTTACAGAAAGTCGATGAGCTAAAGTTTAGGATCGAGTCTGTTAATCTAATTATAGTTGGTATTACAGAATCTCGGCTTAATTGTGATGTATCCGATGCTGAGGCATCCATCCCAGGCTATTATTTGTTCCGTAGTGATCGGATAGGGGTAGGGGTGGTGGCGTAGCTCTCTTTATGAGAGACGAAGTTAAGGTGCGCGTTTTGAGTAAGTCGTCTATTGATAGAGTTGAGAGTTTGTGGTGTCAGGTGAAGTTTGATAACAGCTCACCCATCATACTGGGTCTTGTGTATCGTGCTCCTAAGGCAATATCTAAGAAACTTATTGAAGAGATAGAGTTGTATACGCGAGGAGATTGTGATACTGTGATAATTGGGGATCTGAATATGCCAGATGTTGAATGGACAATACGGTTCTTCCTACTTGTGATAGTGAATCTTGTGACCTTATGGAGTGTTTTACTTATTGTAATCTTGCTTAATTTGTTGATGTACATACACGCTTTTCAAGTTGTAGTTCTTCCCTTCTTGATCTTTGCCTATCGACAAACAGTCAATTAATCAATAGTATCCAATATGATTCTCCTGTTGGTTTGTCTGATCACTGTGTAGTTAAAGTTTTGCTAAATATACAAATGAGGGTGTTTCATCATGCTCGGTACAAACGTCAGATTAATGTTTTTCGGGCGAACTGTGATGTTATTACATCAAAGCTGCATAGAGTAAGTTGACCTGATCCGGCTATTGTCGGAGTTGACGAGGCCTGTGATTATTTTCGCGTGACGCTTTATTCTCTAATGGTAAAATTTTCACCTTTGAAGTCTAAGACTAGTCGGAAAAGCGCTCGTTGGTTTGATACTGAGCTGGCTACTGCTATGAAGGCTCGTGACTTCAGTTCTAAATGCTTTAAGGGTGGGTTTTGTGAATATGGTGTTTATAAGCAGGCGAGAAATTTCTTCAATTCTTTAAAGCGACATAAGCGCTATTTATTTGAAAATGGTCTAGCTCATAGTTGTAGACATGATCCCAAAGCTCTCTTTCTATATGTGAATAGTAGTAGGAACGCTAATAAAACAATTAGCCAATATTTTGATAGCGTTATTGAAGACGACCTTTTTCTGAGATGTTCTCAAGGCATTTTTACTTGGATACAAACGAGTATTCTGAACCTATCCAGAACAGTGAGACGATAAGAGGTGCTAGTGTTTTATATCCTAGTATAGACATAGTTAATTTGATAACTCCTGAGAAAGTTTTAGCTGAACTGCATCGTCTTAAAGATACAAACTCCAAAGGTGCTGATTTGTTACCATCGATATATCTTCGTCGAATAGCAGACTCAATATATACACCACTTTGTAACATATTTCGACAATCTATTATTGATACGACTCTTCCAAAAGAGTGGAAACAATCGATCATTCACCCCATCTTCAAAAAGGGTGATAGATCTTCAGTAGACAATTACAGACCAGTAAGTATTACTTGCTTATGTTGTAGAATGTTAGAGCGAATTATACATGGTTATATGGTCAAGTTTTATAGTGAGAATAATGTAATAGCTTCTGATCAACATGGTTTCCGTAAGGGTTATTCGACAGTTACTAATCTACTCGCAGCCCATCTTGATTAGTCAGCTAATAAAGCTGTATCCATTGCTACTGACATCATATTCTTTGATTTCTCTAAGGCATTTGACAGAGTAGACCATAGATTCCTCCTAAATAAACTAGAGAAAAGTGGCATTTTATTTTTGCTTGTTAGATGGATTGAATCGTTTTTAAGCAATCGTAGTTATTGTGTGCATGTAGATAATTTTTACTCTTCTTCGCCGCCATGTAATATAGGGGTGCCTCAAGGTTCAGTATTGGGTCCATTGTTATTTAGTGTCTACATCAACGATCTCCCGGAATTTATTGATTCTTGGATGTTTTTATATGCAGACGATTTGAAAATCTGGCGGGCAATTCGTTCACCCAATGATATAGTTAAACTGCAACGGAATATCGATGAAGTCGAAAATTGGGCTCTGATCAATAGGTTGATTGTAAATATATCAAAATGCAAACATTTACGTGTTTGTGGCGGAAATGCTCAATCTTCAGCTAATTATAACTTTCAAAGCAGTGATATAGAACGAGTGAACAGATATAAGGACTTAAGAGTGTGGATAAACAGTGATTTGAGTACCGTCACACATACTGAACATGGTTGTTTAAATGTGTTGGGGATAATCGGTCAACTTCGACGCACTTCCATCGTACTCAATCAATTTGCCCTACGTCCGCTTATCTTTGTTCATTTGTTGAGCCGTCTTCTATATGCAGCGCCTTGTGTGTATCCCCAAAATTCAAAAGAACATATTAGTTCAGAGAGGGTACTTCATAGAGCTACCAAGCTAGCACCGCAACTGAAATTTTTGTCGTACCCTGATCGATTAAAAGCACTTAGATTTGAAACTGTCACGTGGACCTGCCGGTACATCGATATGAGTATGGTCTGGCAAATTGTTTATGAATCGGATCATTCACTTCGGGATTGCCTTCATTTGCGCTCATCCAATTTCCTTCGAGACCATGGTTTAACCCTGCGACGTGAAAGGATAAGAAAATCACGAGCTGTCCAATTTGATCTGCGAGTTGTATCTCTGTGGAATAGGCTAGGAGTGTCAACAGTGTGCAGTAACAATATCAACGAATTCAAAAAGAAATTACGGATGGATGATGCCATGGGGAAAGCTGCTTTTCCGTATTTGTGATACTTTTATTATATTTTCTTTTTTTTCTGCAGTGAACTAGCCAATTAAGCCATGTTTTTTTTGTGCTGTTGAAACATTAATAATAACTTTATCGAGGTCATCATTCAACCTATGTTGATTGTTTATTGCTGACGACTCAACAATATTGGCCATTATTATAGCTCTATCTCGTGGAATCAACGGTCGCTTTCGGGACCCATCTAAATGGACATTTGTATTACGATAGTTCACTTTAACGGGTTTGTCTAGGGAGGTGTATCGATTATTACTACTATCATCTGTACACTTTCGCTCGTAGCTCTCCTCTATAAATGACCTAGATATGATGTCATTTCCACTTTGAGCACTGGACTCTGGTTCGAGTCCTATCGATACCGACTTGACAACTGATGCTGAAACATCCGCCGGAAATTGTAAAAGCTGGTTATCTTTAGGTGTCTTTGGTAGAATTTGTTCTACACAATTTCCCTCGTCGGTTTTATCTTCTGCACAATTTCCCATATCATTCAATTTACACTGATTAATTACCGCGGACGACTCAAAATTGTTAGACAATAAAATATCATTGTCATAAATGCATAGAGTTGATTGCTGTCTAGTATCATGGCCGTCATTATTATATTGTATTGGCGAGATATGTGTATCTTTATTGGAAGAATTTTTATGTGTGCAGGCTTGGCTGTTTTGAGTTTTTTTTGAATCATGGCACGTAGTGAGTCCAGTTCAGCTGATGCACAGTAGCCGCATAGGAATGTTTTCATCTTGAGATCGATAAGTTGATTAGTTGTACCGGTTACTGATGTCCAAATATCACATCCTGGTTTGGAACACTGTACTTGATTTGATTCGTAGTTCAATACTTCGACTGATGACTGTACACGTTTCTTTTTGCCCATATTAGTCGTGTATTAAAACTATCGAAATTATTGCAATTGTTGAAATCGTATTAATCGTTGTAAAAATCGTTGTAACACGATGGTTTTGAGTATTTTTTATTTTTTCGTTCTGAAATCGTTCTTTGTATTTATTTTAGATTGTATGTTTTTTATATTACGACTTGCAGACTTTATATTACGACTTGCAGAACGACTTGCAGACTAACGGAGTTTAAACATTCTTGATTACAACTAGAGAATCAACAAGAAAATTTATAAGTGTTCTAGCAAATTACACTGCAAATTCGCCGATATGACTGGAAAAAAGCGGAAGCAGCTCAATAGAACGACTGGATATACAAATGTTCAGACTACTCAGGAGTCTTATAAATCCCACCAAATTAAGTGCTCCAACACGGATTGCGACATTTGGACATGTGTGTCAGCGACCGATAGCTTCATCAAAAAAAGTTCAGCAATGTCGATTTCATCTGTAGTTATTGTTCAGCCAAGCTTTTCAATGAGCTTAAGACTCGAGTAAGTTGCAGATCGTCTGGCTCATCTAATTTAGAAGAGATAGACAAATCACTATGTGCAGATGTGTCACCTGCAACTACTCCTTTTCAACGTATCAACTCAGACATCTTAGACCTAACAAGCTGCATAAACGTAGTCAGTTCCAACGTTAACTCTCAATTACCAGTTTCTCCTGGATTCTCCAACATGCCTTCATCAACAAATGATGTTCACGATTCCCTACCAGCACATAATTCCCGCGAGTCCTCATCAATGAACAATCTTAACGAGTCTGCACCAACCAACAATTTGTCTGAGTGCTCGGTCGTGGATTATCACTCCAACTGTGAGTTGGAACAGTCTATTCCACAGTTACGTTTAAATGTCGATTCAATCAACCTAAACCGGGCAAATATTCTCCCTCGAGCTGCAACGCCAAATAATTCCTCAGCTGGTTATCGCGAAGTTCGCTCAAATATGGGCACAAACAGTGGTCGAGATCGAGCAGTTATTGTAGCGAATGTTGAGGAGTCATCATCTGTGAATTGTCAGTATCACATGAATGACGATCTCGATAAGGTTCGTTCCATTTTGTCATTGGTTTTATCGGGTTGCGATGAGAATGAAGTGAGCTCTTTGAGGGTTTTATCGCTATTTCGTCTTGGAAAGAGTGTACCGGGTAGCTTGATACCTCGTTTGCTTAAGGTGATATTAAATACTCGTGAGTCAGCTAAATCACTCTTCAGACACGCATACCGTCTGCGTGGATCCGGCATTAGATTTTTACGGGACCTTGATCCTCAAGATAGAGAGAAACTCAAAGCTGCAAAACAAGAACTTCATAGGCGGACTGTAGCAGGCGAAACAAACCTGACTATTCAAAATTTTATGGTAATGCGGCGGCGTGTTCGGGTGCACTGGACGCCTCTTGTTCTTGCGCAGCAAGTAGACCCTGTCACCTTGCGTTGCTCCGCATTAAACTAGCTATCGGGCCAACAATAATGACGAGTTCACTCCATTTTCGTGATCGCCGTCATTCGGGAGATTTTCAATCTCGCAACACATTTCTATTTGTGATCAACAAGACTACCATATACCTAACTTGCGTCTCTTACATACAAATATACTTAGTATATCAACTAAGTTATCCGAACTTTCCTTTGTTGTCAAGCAAAAAATGCGGATATTGTAGCACTCACGGAAACCTGGCTTAATCCACAAATATGTGATGATGAAATTAGTCTAGATGGATACTCTCTTGTTCGTATGGATCGGTTATATTCAAGAGGTGGTGGAGTCATCATCTTCGCGCGAGATTCTTTGTTGGTAAGACTAATCGATGCATGCGCTGACGAGGTGTCCCTAAATGAGTACATTTGGGTCAAACTAACAGCGACAGATAATCGTCATTTCATTGTGGGCTTATTCTATCGATCACCTCGTTCATCCACAGTGTCTATCTGTAACTCATTGCGAAAACATTTAAGAACTAAGTCATCGGCGATAGTTCTTGGTGATTTCAATATGCCCCACGTTGACTGGATAAACTTCGTGCCTCTACCCGGTTGTGAGCCTGAATCAGCAAATCTTCTCGACGCTATTAATGACTTGAACCTTAATCAGCCAATTCACGAATTCACACGCGCTCGTGGACATAGTGCGTCTCTACTTGATATATTCCTATCGGTTGATGCCTCTATCATTGACCGGATTAATTATGATCCACCAATCAGTTCTAGTGACCATCGTGTGATTGATATTGTAGTTTCGCTCAGATGCCCTCGTTCAATCAAAACAGTTCCACAAGTCAATCCAATGAGGGCTAACTTTCTCAGTATAGAACGTATACTCAGTACGATAGCATGTCCCAATCCTTTTATCATTGGTACTAACCCTGTATGGAACCATCTCAAACGTACTCTGATTGAGTTATTGACATTCTTCTCACCAATTCAACATAAGAAAACGAGCATCCGTATTCCAATTTGGTTTGACTCTGAAATTAACCATGCAATCAGAACACGGGATATCTCATTTTCTGCGTACAAAGATGGTAGACTATCCTTTGATAAATACTGTTTATTGAGAAACAAGGTAACTTATATTAAGAGACTGAAGAGGAAGAATTTCATTTCTAACATATGGCGGGCTGCATCCTCAAACCCTAAACAGTTATTCAATCACCTACTGCGCCGTAATACTGCGTCAGATAAATTTTACAGCATTGTGAACAACGCGGGTGATTTAATTGTTGGCCCTATCGAAGTTGCAGAGCTCTTTTCCGCTCATTTGCAATCCAATAAGCCAAGTTGGATTTAGGCTATTTGTCCCATTAAACTCCAAGATTCATTCGATCATGTCTTAATGACATATTTATTAGCGAAGAGGACTTCCGTACAGAGCTACTCAAGCTTCCACGTACTCGCGTTTCCGGACCGGATGGCCTTCCATCTATACATTTCCGCGACCTGGCTACAGTGCTGACAAGTCCGCTATGTGCTATATTCCAGAGTTCTCTATACTCTGGAAGTTTACCGGATGACTGGAAAAGATCTATAATCTGCCCTGTGTTCAAAAAGGGTGATCGCAATCAGACTAACAATTATCGTCCCATAAGTCTAACTTCTATTGCGTGCAAAGTAATGGAGAAGATTCTGCTTCGACAGTAAGTTCACATCTAGAAGACAATAACATCCTCAACGATGCCCAGCACGGTTTCAGACCTCACCGTTCTACGGTAACTAACCTTGTATTCTCCCGGAATAGTTGGTCGAATGCGGTTCAAGCAGGAACGGGAGTGGACACGCTCTTCTTCGATTTATCAAAGGCTTTTGATAGGGTCATACACCGTATTCTTTTCAATCAACTATCGCTATGTGGGATTGACGGTCGCGTTAAAACTTGGATTCAGTCATTCCTAACTGATCGTTACTTTGCCGTGCGCATCAAAGGTTGTATATCTAAGTGGTCAGCAATCACCTGTGGTGTACCACAAGGCTGCGTTCTGAGTCCAATGCTTTTCACTGTATATATTAATGATATAATTGATGTCATATCCAGTGAGTGCGCTCTATATGCCGATGATTTAAATATTTGGCGTCCAATACAAAGCACGCACAATGTAATTGAGTTGTAACGCGACGTAGACTCAATCACCAAATGGTGTCGTGCAAATGGACTGGTTTTTAATCCTAACAAGTGTAGTCATATGCACATAGGTCCCATAAAAATCGTAGGGACATATGCGATAGAAGATGTAAACACCTAAAAGGTTTCATGTTTCAGTGATCTGGGCGTGATCGTAAGTGAAGATATGAAGACACGAGTCCACGTCCAATATGTCGCATCCAAATGTCGACGTATGCTAGGTATGTTAAGACGCTCGTTTGGCCAACTCGATCCAGTTAGTTTTCGCATTGCCTACTCTGCCCTTATAAAATCGCACATGTTATACGCGTCCCCTGCAATACACCCACAGCTCCGTGGCGAATTGGAAATATACGAACGGATATTACGACAAGCAACCCATCTTGTGTCCTCAGTGCGTGGTGTCAACTATACCCAGAGACTGGCATTGTTGAATGTACACACTGTTGAACGTTCGCTGTCTGACGCCGACCTAGTGTATGTATGGTGGTCACTGTCTATACCTGGACATGTTTCGAAGTCTATGTTTACAATTCGTCCACCGGGTCGACTACGAGGCCACATACTTATGATAAAGCGCAGGCCTTGTCCCAAAACAAATTGTGTCACGATAAGTGATCGCATTGCTGACCTGTGGAGCAATCTTCATGCATCGACAATCAACAGCGGTTTCGTCCAGAAGTTCAAGGCAATTATTAAATCACGATAATGACAGTTTCACCTTTTATTTCTTTATTTTCTGTTTTTTTTTATGTTTTGAGCTATGTGATCCAGCCAATTTGAGCTTATGCTCCTGGGCTGTTGTAACAATATTTTTTTAATAATAATTTATTAGGATATCTCAAATGGACCTTAAAACATTGTAAAATTGTCCAAGAAAATGAAAACACTGTCAAATTATCAGTCATTAGGATCAAGATCTTGACATTGAGACCGGTTGCAACAATGTGGAGCGAGGTGATCTGAGGCTAATAGATACACCACGCATTACGATACAACCAATTGTTCTTCGCAACCTTGCAATTTCGGCGGTGTATGAGCTGTAGTTTTTCAGAGCTAGCTTACGTGCAATACCTTGGAGACAACGGTTAGCATCGACACCAATACCTGACGAGCATGACAAAATGAATGGCATGAAAATTGAATGTTCAATTTCGCGAATTCTTCGTATTTTGCTATTTTTTGTGCTTGGTAAAAATCAAACGATGAACTTGATGATCTGGAGGCATTTGAGGGCGCATGTATGTTAAATATACATATATTCAAGAAAATGTGCTGAGTAGTACCTCCAAAAAGACCGTTACATACTATGTCTAGGCGAGCACACCTGTCCGTAGTTGTACTCGATGCTTGAAAGGTGACATGTGAATTTAGTGGTTGAAGTGATGGCTCGATCTGCACACCGGATGATACTTTTGTAATTTCCTTAGCAACATAATCACGTACACAATTATGTCTGACGGTCGGGAGGTAACCATGTTTACATGACAGAGCGTGAGATAAGGAATTCGGTTGACCACATGAGCAATTTTTGGGAACGTCTCTGACGATCTGTCCGTACCTAGCGGCAATAGCGTCTTTAAATACTGTGTTATTCAGTACTGCGCCATTCGAGTTCGAGGGATAAGCCGTGAGCCAGGCAGAAGCGCCGCTAACTGTTGCATGATCCAATGCGTTTTGTAAGTGCTCGTTCAATTCAGAGTAGATTGACTGTCTGTGTAATTGGAACTGGGCTTTATTTGACTATGAAAACGTTGATAGGCAGATTGATTGTTGTTCCAAAATAACTTCGAAATCCAGATTGTTAACAAAAGGTTGGCAGAAAGTAAGCGACCTATCATAGTTCGTCTTCACAGAGTTACATGGGTCAAATATACCTAATCCGCCCAAACTCACTGGCAGTCTGACTAGCTCCCACAATATGTTAATCGGTAGGGAATCGATCATGAATAAGCTGTCTATTTGAGAGCGCAGTTCATTCTTTAGTTTCTTGAACCAGAGAGGGTCACATGAGCAAGTACGTTGCACATAAGTCCAATTGTGTTGAAGCGATTTGGTTAAGCGTTCATAAAATGTCTGCAGATCAGACTCGCCTATCTGGCATACTTGCTTAAGCTTGTGTTGAATCTCCGATACCTTCGAACAAACAAATCGTGAGACGAACTCTT
This sequence comes from Pomphorhynchus laevis, assembly GCA_012934845.2. Lineage (NCBI taxonomy): Eukaryota > Metazoa > Acanthocephala > Palaeacanthocephala > Echinorhynchida > Pomphorhynchidae > Pomphorhynchus > Pomphorhynchus laevis. The sequence goes on from WNNJ02003051.1 coordinate 38,239, forward strand.
CAGTACCAATAGGAGCGCCAAGAACATGCACACCATCATTTGTGATTCCAACCATTGATGAGTGGAACAATTCATATATTCTTTGGTGAGTGAAGCTGTTAACAAAGGCCTTGCATTTCTTCGGATTAATATGAAATCCATATTTTGGACCGATGTCAGCTAACAAAGCATATGCAGAGTTCACATCTTCGGGACAACCAATAAAATTGCCATCATCAGCATACCATTATTGGCGCATCATGGGAAACTTGTCCCTGACTTTGTGAATCATTGGTAGCGTTGCGGCAGCAAAAGCTGCCATGGCCAGTACATCACCCTGAGTAAATCCCTCCCGGCATTGCATTGTTTCATTGCTGATTATTATCTCAGGATTATTACGATATAAGTTATGAAGTGTATTTGATAGTGCTGGGCATATATGCGACATATTTTTGAGTGCTAGACGTCTATTTATGCGGTTGAAAGCATTGTCTGCATCAATTGTCAACAGAACATGAGTTGGTTCTTTCTGCAGAACTGAACGTATCGAGTGTATCACGCATTCGGTGCCAGAACTCGTACCTGAGCAAGCCTGAAGGTTTCCACATACTTTTTGTAATTGGGGTTTAGCGATCGTAAGAATTGCCTTTGACATTATGCGGCGACTGACATCACCAACACCTATTGGTCGTACACCATCACTTTACTCAAGGCAATTAGACGACTAGAAGTAAGCGCCGCATCGATTCAAGGGATGAGTTTTGTGTAGCTAAATGTCGAGCAAACGGAGCGAGTGCATCCGCAAGCTTCTTCGATTCGGTACCGAAAGAGTTTAGCATCGTGTACCATGCCTGAGCATCAAGTCCAGATGGTCCAGCGCCGCCTTTGATGAGTTTACTTGTAGCAACGATTGTATCTGCATCAATATCATCAAACAAAGATGGGTGAAACTCAGAGCCATGAAACACATCCTCACTTAGTGTGACATCGGGGTCAGCTTCTTTAGCGCGCGGGTGTTTGTCTTGAAGTAGTTGAAGCACTGTCTTTGAGCCTATTTTATCATCGGGTCAAAGTAAACTGCCGGTGTGTTCTGAATCGTTAAGAGACCTCATAGCCGAGGACAATTTCCCAGATCTGACTTGGTTTACGAAACTCTTTTTCCAATCGCAGGGCGTTCGATCATCTTTTCGTAAGGAGCGTTGGCCCTGGAGAAAAGACGTCTCCTTGAGCAATTCTTCATAGAGTCCATCAGACCATATCCTCATTCTCCGTGCAATAGACATGCAAACTGTTTTGCGATCATTACGCTTTGTACGTTGTAAAATAAAATGTCCCAAGACAATCGCTGTCATTATTGGATCAGATCCAGCGCAAGAATCTGTATATATTCTTGCTAGCTCATTTATAAAATCTCGAGATGCATTGCACTTTTGTAGACGGCAAAGGTTCGGGATCCATTTGATTACATCCTCATAAATTGTCGGAATTGTGCAATGTGATTTAATCTTGGTTGGAATTGTTGACGGCAAAATGTTGTTATTTTCCGAGTTAGGGTTCTCAAAAATGAGATCACTCGAAGTACGATTTTCGCATATGAGAGCAGCACAGTTTATGCAACTCTTGTGATTTCGTGCGCATTTGCATCCCTTACACTTTGCGCTGGGTCCGTTGCACGAACAGCACTTCATGTAAATGGCTGTCTTTCCCTTTGGCATATTCAAACTGTATGTTATTTTATTGTGTGTTTTAGGTCTTAAAATTTTTGTTTACCTTTTACGCCATTTGAAGTCGTAAGATCCCTATCAATCTTAAAAGATCATAAAGCTGCCGGGTTAGATCAATTATGCGTAGAACAGTTAAAGTCGACTATCGATATTTTGATAGACTACTGGACAGAACTTTTCAATCTACTTCTTGCAGGTCATCCGTTTCCGATTTCGTGGCGCGACGGTGTAATTAAGATCCTGCATAAGGGCAAGGGTGACTATGATTCACTGGATGCGTACAGGGGGATTGCGATATTGAATCACAGTTATAAGTTATTGACTCATATAATGTATATGCGCCTTATTAAGTTTCGCGAGCATCTCTTACCTACGGAGCAGTATGGATTCCGCCCGAAACGGTCAACGTCCGATGCAATAAAGCATGTCCGTGACGAAGTCACCGATTGTTTCGCTAATCGTAGACCGTTGTATGCTACTTTTGTTGACTTTGAGCGAGCATTTGACACAGTGAATCGGTCTTTGTTACTTGATAAACTTTCCACCAGAGTGTCCGTTAGTGGTCGCTTTTTGTATCTTATTTATTCTGTGCTTCAGCCTAATCGCCTTAAAGTATCTGATGGTATTAACACCTCGGATTTCTTTTTTGCTAATCGCGGTGTTTTACAGGGAGATCCACTCAGCCCTATATTATTTTCCTTTTTTGTTATGGATTTGCCTATGCATCTTCGTCATGCATCGAATGAAGTCTCTTGTACCCTCTATGCCGACGATCTAGTAATATTAGCCAAAGATCTTTTATCCGCTCAAAGTGCGTTAGATGCTCTGTCATCCTATTGTTTATCAAATCAGTTGACGGTGAACGTAAATAAATCGAAAGCCCTTAAATTTCGGTTAGGTGGACCTTTGCGTCGATGTGACATGCTGAGAATAGGCAATGTAGATTTAGAATTCTGCAATAGTTACAATTATTTGGGAGTATTACTTTCGTCGAAATGGTCATTTACTGAACACCTACATCGTAAATCCTCGAAGTTAGTTGTAGCAACCTCTTATGCAAAAAACTTAGGTTCTTTATCTTTCTCAGGAGCCCTCCGGTATTTTCGAAGTATGTTGCTTCCCATAGTTTCATATGCTTTGCCAGTTATCTGGTCGGATTTAAGTCCCTTCAATTTTCAGCAGTTGGACAAGTGTCAATGGAGATTCGTGAAGCGAATTGTTGGAGTCTCACCAAAATGTTCTTCATCGGTTATAGCGATACTATCATCGTTAGAACCTTGCTCTAAATACATCTGCTCAACATTTAATCTTGAACACACTGCATCATTTACTACTAATCTGAACATGTTCTTTCGAAAGACGACTTCATTGGATTCTGAATTTTATCTTACTCCGGCATTCTTACAGACTAAATGGAGAGAACCCTGTGCAAGGAAAAGACCGCTGATCTGGAGAGCATCTGTCCATGGATATCACGATAAATTCTGCGCTATTAGAATTCCAGTACATGCACGGTGCTCTTTGTGCATTTGTGTTCTTTGCAAAAATGAATGCGCATCTAACCTGCATATCTTCACTTGCCCTATTTTGAAAAATCTGTCACTATCCGATATTGACAGTAGGAGAAGATTTTGAAATACAATTTATAAAATTGATAAACTTTTGGTGTATTTATTTTGTTTACCCAATACCGAAAGGTAAAGAGGTATAATAAATTCTCTCATTATTATTATTAATTGCAACATCTTACAATCTTCAACACACAATATATACTGATACCGGATATATATACCGGATATAAAGATATATACTGATATCAAAAGCTATATACAAGATCAATTTTACACTTTCAATCTGCATAACCATCCCAGGATATAAGGGCTCTGGTTCAAAACTGTCAGATTCATTTATTAAGCAACAGCAATATCGACTTCGTACGGCCAGTGTACGTCCTGCCCTAAATTTTAAGACAACTTTGACTCTGCGTTATTATCCTGCAAATTTGGATATTATGGTTCGTGGTAAGCCTGCCAATCAAGTTCTCTGTTGTTCATGCAACGGTCAGTCTGCAAAATGTAAATCCTGCTCTTGTGTGAAGAATAATCAATGCTGCTTTAATTGCCGAGCATCTGGTTGTACAAACAAAGGGCGTACTCACGATACGTCATCTAAAGTTATAGAGATAAAAGGTGAAACTGAGTCTGATTCGACGCATGATTTCATGCTTGGTGGTTTTGATACTGAAGTAGTCGAGAGTGCCTCTTTATCTTTACACGACATCTATCAAAAGGTTATCCAATGGAGACCGCAGGCAATTGTACTACCTAAGTGTGGAATCAGTGGAACATCCATCGACTTACTAGCGGGTATCTATGAATCAGCAGTCAACAATGTAGAGGATGTCACTTCTCTCGAAAAGGCAGTCATTTTTGCTCGGTGTGTATTTCAACGACCTCAATCTCTAAAAGTGTCTTTGACGCGTAAACTGCTTGAACAACGTATACGTTTATGGAAAGAAGATAAAATTTCGGATCTATATAATGAAGCCCGCATTCTACAAGATCGTGCGGTCGCGGGTGTCATACGCAGTGAGAATTCAATCGGTTGGGAGCGTAAATATCGGAAATTAATGTCAGTTGGCAGAGTTGGTGCTGCAACCTCACTATTGGATCAACAATGCGATACTGGGGTACTCAATCCATCGTCGATTGTTGACGGTAGCTCTGTTAGTTCGTTACTCGAGTCGCTGCATCCCGATAGCAGTTCAGCAAATGAAAAAGCAATCCTGAAAAAAAGAATTATAAATGCAAGAGAACATCATCCATCTTTATTTCTCCAAGTGGACAAGGATTCAATTATTCGTGCTGCGAAAAAAACAAGCGGGGGCGCTGGACCGTCTGGATTGGATGCCCTCTTTTGGAAACGGATGTTAACATGCTTCTCCAATCATTCATCTCGGCTTGCACAGGCAATCGCTGACTTTGCAATCTCTCTAGCCACCCGAAAATGGCGATCAGAATGTCTGGACCCCTTCAGAGCAAGTAGACTCATTGCTTTATCGAAAAAATCAGGTGGCATAAGGCCTATTGGTATTGGGGATGTTGCACGTAGAATTATATGTAAAGCTATTCTCGCATCAATCAAAGATGATATTCAAGATTCAGCCGGAATCGAACAACTTTGTGCCTCTCAACGTAGTGGATTGGAATTCGCAATTCATTCACTCAGAGAATCATTCCATGCGGACGCCAAATGTGGCTTGCTTGCAGTAGACGCGACAAATGCGTTCAATTCAGTAAATCGTGCTTTAATGCTCCAAAATGTCAAATTCACGTGTCCAGCTCTCGCACAGATAATCGAAAATGTATATTCAGCCGATACTGAGCTTGTTTTAGGTGGTGCATCAATTTATTCCCATGAAGGTGTCACGCAGGGTGACCCATTAGCCATGGCCGCATTTGCAATGGCTACTCTTCCTATGATACATTTAATAAGTCATCGTTTTCCAGCAGTCGTTCAACGATGGTATGCGGATGACGCTAACTTCGTCGGGTCGCCTGAGGATTTATTAAGAGTTTGGAAATTTTTGAAGGAAATTGGGCCACTTTATGGATATAATGTGAACCCTAGTAAGACTAAATTGCTACTGCATGAATCCAGTATGATAGATTACCCAGACTTTAATGAAGTACACTGTAATACGAATGGAATAGAAGTGCTAGGGTCACCAATCGGTACTCAAACTTATTTGGAAGATTTTGTGGATCAAAAAGTTCGTGATTGGTCAGTACTGATCGAACGTTTGGGTTTAATTGCTAATGTCGATCCTCACATAGCTTTTGTCGGCCTAACTCATTCACTGCAATGGAAGTGGACACATTTCTTGAGAACGACTCCGTGTCAGCCTTCCTTATTGATCCCTTTACAACTTCTATTACGCGATGGACTACTGCCCAAGTTGATTAATCGTCGTGTCGACAATGATATGTTCACATTATTTTCTTCGCCATTCAGTTTGGGTGGACTAGGAATTTCTGATCCTGTCTTCACGTCGTCCATCGAGTTCAAAAGTTCTCTCAAAATTTGTGAGACCTACACCTCGGGATTACTTAGGCAGGATCTACGTACCGCGCAACAGAATGCCTCCGTAGTAGTATCGATAGATCGCCAAGAAATGTTTTCTTCTCGCCTACAAGTGGTATCTAATGAATTGCCTGCTCACGTGCGGCACGCAATCAAATTTTCGATAATACGAGGAGCCTCAGCGTGGCTTAGTGCTTTGCCGCTTGCAGGTGAGGAGGAACTTCTCACTCCACATGAATTCCGTGACGCTGTTGCGATTCGTTACGGGTTCGATCCTTTGGAAATTCCGCAAATGGCATGTGTATGCGGTGGACCAAATAAACTAAACCACTTGCTCTCATGTAAACGAGGTGGTCTCCCGACAGTGCGACATGATGCGGTGAGGGATTTTCTAGCAAGTGAACTTTCAACTGTATGCCACGGTGTCGAAGTTGAGCCATCGTTACGACCGATTGATACATTCGTTAATTTTCAACGACCCACTACTAGTAAAGACGACGGAGCTCGTCTGGATGTCATGTGTTGCGGTTTTGCCGGATCACGATATGAGCGAACGTTCTTCGACGTGTGTATCTTCAATCACCATGCCATATCGTGTCAGAGCGAACCTGCAAGTGCCTTCGAATACCATGAGCATCGAAAACGTTCTAAATATGAAGAAAGGATAACAGATGTCGAACGCAGTGTCTTCATTCCGATTATATTTACAGCTGCAGGTGGTGTTGGTCCGGGTGCTTTGTTCTGTCTTCGCAATTTAGCCAAGCTAAAATCTCAAAAAACACTGCAGCCCTATGCTGATTGTATACAAAAGCTCAAACGTAAAATCGCCTTTATTTTATGCAAATCTGCCTCAAATTGTATCAGAGGTCCGCGTTCGAGACGAAATGCACCTATTAGAAGAGTGGGTCTCGCCGAACAAGATTGTGTTCGCTCTAACGCGTGACATCCTTTTTCGAGGAACAACGACTGAATGACATGATGCAGATTTGACTCTCAAATTGCAATATAAGGCCCATTTGCGGGAACCTTTAAATGTAATTTTATGAATAATTATTATTATTTTAAAAAAAAAAAAAAAAAAAAAAAAAAAAAAAAAAAAAAAAAAAAAAAAAAAAAAAAAAAAAAAAAAAAAAAAAAAAAAGGAAAAATTAAAGACATTCCAGACATCACTGAAAGCATTAACCAAGTGAGGAAAACGCTTGCCCAGCCTAATGGCGAAAAGAGCCGAAATCGAAGGATATTAATACGATTAAATGCATTTTTGACGCAGTACATAGCTCGCAAAGCCTTGCTATAGGCAAACTCTGTATTTGATCGGGATTTCAATGTCCTATGCACCATGACACCCAGATCCCTATACTCCATGACGACATTAAGAATTGAAGTTCCGAGGCGAAAACGACGGTCATCGCAACGCCTTCCTAATTTCATGTGGCCGCATTTGTCAACATTGATCTTCATACCAGTAGCCTCACTCCATTGGTATATTTCATTAAGGTCTTCCTGCAGGGAAATGCCAAGCGGATCAATATCATCTACAGACCATATTTTGAGGTCGTCAGCAAAAGCAAGACAGGGACTCTGAATCCGCAGCAACAAATCGTTAAGGAACACAATAAACAGCAGAGGTCCTAGTACGGTACCTTGCGGAACACCACAGTAAACGCGTCTGGAAGTGGAAAGATGGGTGCCAACTCTCACCCTAAAGAAACGATTACGTAGGAAATCTTGAATCCAATTACACAACATTACAGGAATGCCGTAGTTAAATAGTAATGCTACCAAGCTCTCATGCGGCACCCGATCGAATGCTCTTGAAAAGTCAATGAATACCACATTAATTGATTGGCCGCGACTGACTGCCTCAACCCACATTTCGCGTAAAGTCAATAAGTTTGTTAAGCAGGAACGACCAGGAAGGAAACCGTGCTGAGAAGACGACATTATTCCGAGTTCCCTCAAGTGATGCCTGATCCGGGTGGCGATCAACTTTTCAAGCACTTTGCATAGAGAACTAGTCAGGCTAATTGGTCTATAGTCAGTACAAGCCGTTGCAATGGTTTTCTTTGGGATCGGAACTACAATGGCAGTTTTCCAGACTTCAGGAACACATCCACTGGTCAAACTGTTCTCAAAAATAGCAAGAAGGGAAGGAGCCAAATATCTAGATAAATTCTTCAAGAGAAACGGAGAAATGTCATCAGGGCCAGTAGAGCTAAATGGGTCAAGCTGATCAAGCTGACTTACAATCTCACTAATCGTTACTGGAAGAAAACGCGAAGATTGCTTTAATGCTACACCATGCGAAGTGATAGAAGCTCTTTGTGAATTATTTGTCGGTATCGAAAAAGACGTAGCAAGGCATTCCACAATACCACTCTGAGAAGTTATCATACATCCCTCCGCATTAAGGACATACTTGATTTCTGTATTAAGGGTTCTGTTGTGACGAACATAGGCCCAGAATAGTTTTGGATTTCGTGTTACATTATTAGCGATAGACGATTCGAATGCACATCGTTTTGTTGCTTTCACTCTAGTACAAAGATTTCGAACATATTTATATCTGGCAGAGAAACTAGAGTCAGAACGCTGAAGCTTCCATAAACAATTTCTTGAACTTATTAGTTGTCTGACGTTGGAATCTATCCATGCAGGTGACTTAGCAGCATAAGAGGATTCGCGCATAGGGGCAAGAATATCAGATAATTTATGTAGGTAATCAGTGATCATATTCAATGATAGCTTGTCCGTGTTCATAAAAGTACACGGGAATTGGTTGTAAACTCTCAAAACATCTTCTCTTCTCACTTTCGACCAATGACGTTTGTAAGTTTTTGAACAAGGTGGACAGAATCTGGAATAAGGGACAGCCGTCAAGGAGAGCAAGCAGTGGTCACTACTTCCTAAAGGAGGGAGATGATCAACTTTGATTATGTCTCCTACATATCTGGAAAACACCAGATCAAGTACCGAATCCGATCTTGAAGTTAAGCAAGTTGGTTCTTGTACATGCTGAATCAGCATGAGTTCCTCAGCAAGGAACTCAGATATTTCCCTTTCCGTGGAACTACTATCAGAAAAGACATAGTCTGACCATCTAGATCGTGGAAGATTAAAATCGCCCAAAAGAATAAAGTAAGGGGAAGAACATACCGATTGTAAAATAAGTTTTAGTTGATCAGTGTCTGCAATTACTGACGGAGATCGATACACGACGCGAAAATTCATACTTGTCGCTGAGTGATCAATACGGAAGCATAGAGTCTCAAACGACCCACAAGGGTCACAAATATTCAACACCTCAGATAAGAGGAAATTTTCTCTGACATACGCGGCGACACCGTCACCTCGCCTACCTGATATCCTGTCGCTTCGTATAAGGCGAAATCCAAGAATATTCACAGTGGTATCGACAATATATTGATGCAACCAGGATTCAGCAACGCAGAAAATGTCATACGAATGAGAAAGCATGTGATACTTCAACTCCACTATTTGAGCAGGCAAACTACGAAGATTAGAATACCCAATCGATAAATAGCGTGTGGGTTGTGGTAAGGGATTACTAGGAACGGTGAATAATTTGTTGAATGAAACTAAGTGTCCCAGATCAGAATTGAAACTAACGCTAATGAAGAGTTGCGATGAATGACTGTTGAAACTACCTTTTCCAGACGAACTAGCAAAATTCAAACTGGATACTGCTAAGTGACGCTGTTGATCGTTATGGGATTCCAACGAACTACTGGGTGCCACCTGACAACCTGAAAATTTCGTATGCATAAGTTCGTTTCACCTTCAGATAGCCGGTTTCGTAATACTGTTTTTGCTTCTTTCAACTTTAAACGATCTTCGAGACTCAGATCCTTAAGAATACGATGTGGATAATCTTTAAGTCGAAAACCACGTTTGAGCAAAAGGTCTGCATGTTTTGCGGAAGATAATACAACTTTCAACAATCTTGGTTTCTCTACCACCTTTTTTCCAAGTCGAAACAACTTTGTAACCTTCAGAGTAGAAGCTAGCTTCTCATCACCTTCTAAGAGTAACTGACAGAACACAGTACGGAGGCTGGACACATCATCATTCATACGTGTTTGTGAGTTACTGGCCTTTGATTCAGCGATACCACTAAATAGGATATTGCAAGACCTATCTGGATGCGAACGGTAGTTTGTAGAAGGAGCGTTGTCCAAAGAAATGCTCTGACCATTTGAAGGTAAATAATTTCCTGATTTATTCTTATTTTTGGCCTTCTGTTTTCTATCGATGGCCCCACTCGAATCGCTACCTCTGATTTCACCCAATTGATGGTATGTCGATCCAGCGTTTCGTGTAGGTTGCAATAGAGTGTTGCGCCATACCCTTCCTTTGTTTACAGCTGGTGTAGTTTGTTCAACATGAATGACCGATTTTTCTTTGTCCTGAAAGGATGACAGCATTTGAAGTTCGGCATTTGAAGTATTATCGTGCTGATGCGTAGATGACAGTGAAGGTAATTCAATCCTCGGTTCACATAGGTCAGGAGTTGAACTGTCATCTAATGGCAGCTTAACGATAGGATTAACGGTACAGGTGTTTATCGAAGTTTGATGGTCCGTGCTGTCTTGAGAGACACGAACGTCATTTAAGTTGATAGGTAACGATATATCACAACAATTCACATCACAAACCATATCTTGCACTAGTTTCATTTGGAGGGCCGAAATCATTGTAGCAGAACAAAAGCCGCAATAAAAGTCCTTGCTCCTTAGTGACGACTCGGTATTTAAAGGAATGTCGACAATAGACCACACTTCACAGCCTTTATTGCAGCATTCGACCTCTAGCCGCTTATACGCATTACGATGTTGCGTGATATGTATAGTGTTTGACGCTCTCTTCGAATTTGCTTTCTTCATTGTGAAATTTGTATGTTATTATATTGTATGTTTATTAGAAACCAAAATTTTTTAAGGTCCGAATTAAATGCAGCTGGAAATTTTTTTTAAGCTGGGACACGGCGTGGCATTCAGTTGTTGCTTTTCAAAATATTGTGGATTTAAGCATTCGTCTGCAATTCCTTAGTCTGCAAGTCGATACTTGTATTTACTTTAGATTGTATTTACTTTAGATCTCAAATGTAAGTAGTTTATTAAGCAGCCAAGAAAGTTCAAACTGATAAACAGCTAATTTGTTAACAGCTAATTTGTTAACAGCTTATTTGTTAACAGCTAATTTCTAATTTGTTATTAACAGCTAATTTGTTACAGCTGAGATATTTAACAGTTAAGATTAACAGCTAAGATATTAACAGCTAATTTGTTATTTTGACACCATCTAAGCATCATGAATTGCAATAAACTATTGATGAACAAACTAATCATAAACTAATCAAACTATTAATAAACTAATCATGTATTGCATTATTCTATTGCAATATTCATTACAGTGTATCTCAAAAATAGAATGCTAATCGTATTAGAATTAACTTTAAATTTATCATATCGAATGTCGAGGTCTTTGACCCATCTTCGGCTCAAAACTATCTCGATGCGGATGTCTCTGCGTTTGATCTATCTTTTCGATAATCTTATCTGCTAATAATCCATCTCTCTTCAATAGCATCTCTCCGATTTCTATACATCGCAGTACATCAATCGTTTCTGCTTCCCACTCAGCCTGTCCTCCACTCTTAAAGCTGGTTCTCAGTAATCATTCTAAAGCAACGTCGATTATCTCCCGGCATTTTTAAACTCCTCTCCCCTCTCCTCATCATCTACTTGCGCATCTGTCCTGATCGGCCCCGTCTGAAATCACTCAGATTTCCTTTGCTCGTGATGAAAAACGTCGACGTGAAATTAAAAAAGAATCGTCCTTTACGATAAGAAATGTAAATGGAAATTTTCGCGTTGTCCACAATCGTACAAAAATTCGATGGAAACCAGTTTCTCATCATCGCTTTCTTCTCTAGGCAATCCCGATTATCGCTCGTATCGCATTAGTCTACTCAACTTTGTTATATCCAAAATATTACTGGCCTTTTTTCAATACATTTGCCTTACAATCGCTTGATATTTGCTGTATAAGTGAATTTTGCCATACCAGTTTTGATGATCTCGCTATCCATCGTCTTCGTTCAACAGGAGTCTCTTTCGTTGATTCTGCCGCTCTTTTCATAATGCGTTATCAACATCCACGTCGAATTACGGTAGGATTGTCGCCTTTATCCGCTCTCCTTCATTTATGATAAAAATTAATTGTTTTCTAGCACCTGTGATAATCTAACATGTAATCATATTGTATAACTATATTCTAGATTGTTGAATAAAGCCTTATTTGGTTTATCATTACAATTTATTCAACAATTGTGTTGAATTGTGTTGAACTCGGATTTTCAACAATTGACGTCCAACGTTTCCATGGATAAACTTCTTATACCTCAACCTTTCAATCTGGATCCAGACACATCAGATTGTCAAGACGAATGGATTCACTGGCGCCAAAAGCTACAAAATTTTTTCTCGTTGCAAGTCACAGTAACAGATGACCAGAAACGATTTGTACTCATTAACTTACTGTCATCAAGACTTTACTTACTGATCAAAGATTCTGGAACATTCGACTCAGCCTTAAATATACTCGATAAGCAATTTCAGAAGCC
>WNNJ02003052.1:0-39107 GCA_012934845.2 Pomphorhynchus laevis
GATCCTTGACTGGGCGCAAGCACAAGACCTTGCACTGTGCAATACTTTCTTCGCCAAACTAAACTCTCACCTAGTCACGTACTCCAGTGGAAACCACAAGACGCAGATCGATTTTTGGGCATGCCGCCGAACCGATCTTAAACTAGTCAAGAACACCAAAGTGATTCCCTTCGAACCAGTTGCTAGTCAACACCTCCCACTGGTAATGGATACCCTAATACCAACGCCAATTAACAGACTCCCAACGACTAAACATGCGCATATTAAGTGGTGGAAACATCGAGAATGCGGAGATAAACTAACCCCTGCTCTCCATTTGGCTATCCAGACCACACCATTAACAGAGGATGTAAACGAGTGTTGGGAATTTGCCTTCCGAAATATACCAATGCAGCGCAACCAATCCTCGGTTTCACCAAGTCAGGTCGAAAGTTTATTGACAAACAAACGTGGTTCTGGAATGAGGAGGTCCAACAAGCTGTACGAGATAAAAAAGACGCATATAAAAAGTGGAAACTGTCGCAGCTCTCAGACGATAAAGAACGTTGCCGTATACAAAATAGGATTGCAAAAACGAAAGTGGCAGAGAGCAAAAATAATTACATCGCAGACCTGTACAATAATCTAGAGTCCCCCGAAGGTGAATGTGATATATACCGCCTTGCAAGGTCTCGATCAAATGCCGCCAAAGACATCATTCACTTTGCCCAAATCAAGAGTAAAGATGGAACTATACTGCGAGATGATAGAGAAATTCAGGACAGATGGCGCGAACATTACAACGAAATATGTAACATAGAATTCCCCATCCTGATCTACCTATGGGTATATGCACCTCTGGACCAGTCCCGGAGATCACAACCGCAGAAGTAGCTGAGTCAGTAAGAAAGATGAAAAACGGAAAAGCTACTGGACCAGATGGAATTCCTGGCGAGGTTTGGAAACTCACCGGACTTGCGGGCATAGCTTTTCTCACGCATCTTTTCAACAAAATAGTTCTACAGCACGAAATACCTAAAGCATGGAAAAGCTCGTTTACAACCCCCCATCTGGAAACAGAAGGGTGACATTGCTAGCTGTAGCTATTATCGCCCTATTCGGTTATTATCCCACACAATGAAAATCTGTGAGCATGTCCTGGACAAAAGACTAAGGGTTCTGACTAATATCGCCGTTAACCAGTGTGGCTTTGTCAAAAATGTATCAACCACAGATGCCATACAAGCAGCAAGGATATTGATGGAAAAACACCGAGAAAAGCAGCAGAGTTTACATATGGCCTTCCTTGATTTGGAGAAGGCTTTTGATCGGGTGCCACATTCTCTTATCTGGTACTCCATGCGACAACACGGTGTCCTAGAGGAGTACGTTGACTGGATTAAACTGATGTACTCGGACACAACCAGCATAGTACGCTGCGCTACCAACGATTCTCAACCATATCAGATCACGGTTGGCGTACATCAGGGCAGTAGCCTGTCACCCCTGCTATTTATCTTATGTATGGATACGATTACTTATAAACTGTACAACGATGTCCCGTAGACTCTCTTATATGTAGACGATGTTATGCTTGCTACCCAAACACGCGAAAATCTGAAACAGCAAGTCCAAAACTGGTCTGATCGCCTATCACAATACGGGCTGCGGCTGAACATTGGTAAAACTGCGTATCTTGAGTTGGGATATCAAACACTTGGCTCCATCGAGATCAACGGGCAGCCACTCGAAAAGTGTACTACCTTCAAATACCTGGGGTCCTACCTCTAATCGGATGGTACTATAAATAAAGATGTGAAGGGGCGCCTTAACGCAGCTTGACTAAAATGGCGAAGCCTTTCAGGAATATTATGTGACCGACGAATGCCACTAAAGCTTAAAGCCAAAATCTACAAAACAGTTGTGAGACCGGTTGCATTGTACGCCACAGAATGCTGGCCATCAAATTTAGACGCCAAAAGAAAATTGCACACCATGGAGATGAATATGCTGCGCTGGTCCTATGGAGTAACACGCCTAGATAAGATTCCGAATACCAACATCCGCCATTTTTCGGTGTAACGCAAATAACTCAAGGCGAGGGAACATCGACTACGAAGGTTCGGACACATTCACAGAGCTGACAAAACAGCAGTATGCCGAGCCGAGCCAATCGTTCAAGGCGTACGACCTCGTGGCCGCCCTAAGAAAAGATGGATGGATACAATCCATGAAGATCTGAATATATGTGACCTAGCGCCAGCTCTAGCACAAAACCGAGAAGTATGGAGAAGACTTATCAAAGCCGCCGACCCTAGCCTGCCAGGAAAAGGCGAAGAATAAGAAACAGAGGAGGAGTACTTACAACTCGTGTTATGTCAATTGAGTGCGATGAATCAAGTCTTTGTGAATACGCTTGGGATTCTGTAACAGACCATAAAAACATATTTTTCTCTCTAGGTGTATTATATCGCACCCCATTCGCTCCAAACGGGTCGATTATATCCTCAATAACTGAAAATGCATTCAAGGGTCAAAAAGTTATTTTATTAGGAGACTTTAACATGCTGCGAATTGATTGGATAGATTACGTTCCTCTTCCTGGATGTGATCCCGAATCATTACTGCTTTTAAACACGATAAATGATCTACATTTGTCTAACATGTTCACAGGGATACTCGTCACATGGGTACTAACATCTCAATTCTTGACCTCTGCTTTTCGAGTGAAACGTATCTGATAAAACACGTCAAATACGGACCTCCGCTAGGATCAAGCGATCACTCTACTATCTCAATAGAATTTAACGCACTCGGACCATATGCCGAAACGGTTCAAACGTCGAATCCTTTTAAGATCGACTATGATGTCGTGCGCAGTATAATTTCCTGTATGTATTGGCCCGACCCATCGAAAGCAGGCATTCAAGAAGCTTGGGATCACTTTAAGACCACATTACATTGTGCTCTCGACTATTTTGATCCGATACGTCAGAATCGTACACGAAAACTACATCCGAAATAGTTAGATGCGGAATTGCTTGCTCTAATCAGACACAGTGATAGATGTTTCCATGCGTACAAAAAAGGGAACTTTCTTTTGAACACTACCGTCATTGCAGAAATACGGTTTCTATTCCGAAAAAAACAAACAGAAATAATGCAGTTTCATCTCAAATATATGCTGGTCCACTTATAACAATCCTTGGGTGGCTTTCAAAAGCATACTTTCACGTCCTATACACTCGACAGATTGTTCATACCTATTGGCCGACAATGGGTTAATCTTGACCTCCCCAACTGATGTAGCGCCTCATTTTATGGACTATTTCGCTATCAAAGAAGATAGTGTCGATCCCCGATAGTATAATCCAAACTAAACGAAATGTACTTCTACCAAGAGTAGTCATATCTAACATTGAATTTAGCGATGAAGAGGTACTGCACGAGCTACTTAAATTACCCCGCAACGCCGCGTCAGGTCCTGACCATATACCTTCAATACTCTTAAAGGAATTGGCCCATGCAATATACGTTCCCTTAGCTTCTATTTTTAGAAGTTCACTAAACACAGGTTATCTACTATCTGATTGGACTAAGGCTATTGTACGTCCAATTTTCAAGAAAGGGGAGAAATCCCAGGTTTCCAACTACCGCCCCATAAGTCTTACATATGTAGCTTGTAAGGTATTAGAAAAATTGATTCTTCGTCACTTTAACGCTTTCGTTGAAACTAACAATCGCCTCATCCCCCGTCAGCATGGATTTAGGCCAAATCCCTCAACGGTAACGAACCTTGTAAAAGCGAGAGCAAGCTGGGTGGATTCGATGAGGAGTGGTTCCAAAGTAGATGTGATATTTATAGACTTATCGAAAGCATTCGATAGAGTTATTCCCAATTTGCTAGTAAACAAATTATCTAACATTGGTGTACGGGGCTCTTTGTTACGCTGGATTCAATCATTCGTAAGCAACCGCTCGTTTGCAGTACGCATAAGCCATTATCTTTCTGGTTACTCAATGATGACGACAGGCGTCTCGCAGAGATCGGCTATTAGTCCGACTCTCTTTAATATATATGTAAATGATATTACAAACAACTTAACGTCGGGATGTGTTACCTACGCAGATGATATTAAGGTTTGGGAGGCGAATCATTGATGATTCCGATGTTAGCGCTCTTCAAAAAGACCTGGATTCCATAAATAAATGGTGTATATCTAATGGGCTGATGATAAATGCGACTAAATGTAGACATATGCGGATCGGCTCCCCAGACATTCGTTGCTCTTATAAAATTAGAAACATGTCGATTGATTCTACAGATAAAATCGATGATTTAGGGGTATCTACGCTTAATACGCTCGATATAAGCGCTCACGTAAATAAAGTTTCGGCCAATTGCCGTCGTACTATTGGCACCATTAAACGATCTTTTAAATCACTAGAGGCATTTAGTTTGAACACTAGTTTGAACTTTCTTAACTGCTTAAGAAAATACTTACATAAATACAATATCGACGACAACCATCGACGACAACCATCGACGACAACCATCGACGACAACCATCGACGACAACCATCGACGACAACCATCGACGACAACCATCGACGACAACCATCGACGACAACCATCGACGACAACCATCGACGACAACCATCGACGACAACCATCGACGACAACCATCGACGACAACCATCGACGACAACCATCGACGACAACCATCGACGACAACAATCAACGACAACCATCGACGACAACCATCGACGACAACAATCGACGGCAACAATCGACGGCAACCATCGTTTATGGGTGGACGTAAGAAAACAACTAATACCGACACCAACAATGGACAACTGCAAGTACAGTGCTCGATACACGACTGCAGCGTCTGGACACAATCACCTGCGACAAGAATAAGGCTAAAGAAGACTTCGTACGTGGTTTTTGTGCCAACAAACTAATATGCAACCTTTACAATAAGCACATATCAACATCCAACACGTCAACTCAAACTACCCCCGTCGTTTCTAATGTCCTTTCTCAACCCACCGACCCTGCCACCATATACACTTCCCATTCCATGTCATCTTCACTCCCCGACACCCCACGTCCCGTCCTTCCCGTCTCGTTTCTCAATAACTTGCATCCATCAATCAAAATCACCTCCACCAACCTCCACTATCCTTCCACTCATAACCTTTACTCACATCGGTTGCCACCCTCTTTATTATCATTATCCTATATGTCACCCGTCGTTAAACCAAATCCCTCCAAATCATCAACTGCCAGCTCTTCTATCGTGATCTCACCTACTAAGGTCAGTCGTTCTCCTTTACGGAAGCGCTTTGCTTCTCGCGATCGTTGCGTCATTATTACTAATATCACGACTTCTAACTCCTTATCTCCACAAGCACGTCTGGACCACGATGTTTCCGCCTTCAGATCCATCCTCTCGTATATTGTTCATGCGGATAAACCATACTTTTCCAAGGACATTTCTCCTGTCGCATTCATCCGTCTAAACAAATCTTCTCAATCTAATCCTTCCCAGCCCCCTCTCCTAAAAATTGTTTTCAAGCATCGCTCTCACGCGTCTTCTGTCCTCTCTCAACGATTCAAACTCATGTCATCTTCAAACACTCGAATTTTCCCCGATCGCGCCCCTTTTGAAATCGCTTAAATCTCTTCAGCCCGCATCGAAAAACGCCGTCGCGAGGAAAACGGCGAAACATCACTCGCTGTCCGAAACATAGACGGAAATTTTCAAGTTGTCCACACCCGTCCAAAAATTCGATGGCGCTCCATCTCTCCTATGTGTCTTCTCCACTAGTCTCTTTCGCCACAGCACACGGTTTCCGCCTCGGTCTCCTCAACACTAGATCTATTCTCAATAAATCCGATCTTATCCTCAACCTATTCACCAAGCAATCCATCGATCTCTTCTGCCTCACCGAATCCTGGCACTCAGATTCCGACGACCTTTCCATTCGCCGTCTGCTCTCTGCCGGTTGCTCCCTAGTCGAATCCGCCCGCCCCCTCAGCTCATGCCCTTCTAAATCCTCTAATCATGGCGGCATCGTCGCATTCGCGCGTCACCCAGCGTCTCTTCGCAAAATCAATACCCCTTTCAGTCCTTGCTCTTTTGAATTGCTCACTTGTCGTTATTCTAACCCGATCACTCTAGATCTCGCCATTGTATACCGTCCTGGTTCATCAGCTCCTACAGCCTTATTTTTTTACCGAACTCGCTGACCTCCTTTCTCATTGTTCTTTGTCCTCAATCCCTTCACTCGTTCTAGGCGACTTCAATATCCGCCTAGACCGCCCCTCTTCCACAGATTCCATCCGCTTCATCAACATTCTATCCAACTACAATTACAAACTAATCTCCACTGCCCCCACACATATACTTGGCGGGGCACTCGACATCATCGCTGTCCCCGATCATTTTGCTGCCACACCTCACTGTCCATCTCTGATCCTGGTCTATCCGATCACTTTCTTATCACCCTTGATCTCGCTCGCAACCACACCCCTCCTCACACACCTACAATCCTACGTCGCCCTTGGAGAAATCTTGACCTCTCCCTTCTCCGCTCTGCCTTACTCAAATCGTCTCTATCATTACCCACAATAACATATTCATCTCCTCACGATCTCGCCTTTCTTTTCGACTCTGAACTCACATCCACTCTCGATATTCTCTTGCCCTTCAAGTCTCACCCACACCGTCGCTTGCACCGTGCCCCATGGTTTGACATCCAATGCCTACTCTCAAAGCGTCGACTCCGCCATGCTTTTCGAGTCTATCACCGCTCTCTCAGACGCGATTTCCGCTCGATCACTCCGTCTTTCCGTGATTCCTATCTTGCTCTTCGCCGGTCTCATCTCCACCTACTACGTACCAAATGCAACTCCTTCTGGCAGCATAAAATCATCACTTCATTCAACTCTAAGACTCTCTGGCATACTTTTAACTCAATCCTGGCTCGTTCCTCTACGCCGTGCAACATCAATGCTAATGATTATTCGTCATTTCTCCAGACTAAAGTATCCACGCTGCTCTCTCACACCCCGGTCTCCATCCTATCCCACTCTGCCCAGTCTACTCTCATCCTTCCGGAACTCTTTCATCTTCTCCCTGTATCACCTACAGAAGTATCATCTGTCCTCATGTCCTTGCCCAACAAAACCTCACCTGCCGATCCCCTGCCTACCCACATATTAAAATCTATATGCTCATCGATATCCCCATTTCTCACAACCTTGTTTAACTCGTCCATCCGCAGTCGTATCTTCCCTTCACACTGGAAATCCGCAATCGTTCGTCCCCTCCTTAAGAAACAATCGCTCGACCCCTCCCTTCCTTCTAGCTATCGCCCCATTTCACTACTCCCTACTCTTTCTAAGCTCTTAGAACGCCTCATCTTAATACAAATCAACGCTTATCTCTCCTCATCCAATCTGTACCCTCCTTTCCAATCCGCTTTCCGCTCTAATCACTCGACAGAAATCGCATGCATAAAAGTGTACAACGACTTACTCATTTCTCGAGACAAGGCTCTATATAGTGTTCTCATCTCCCTCGACCTCTCCTCCGCATTCGACATTGTCGACCACTCCGTCCTCCTTTCTCGCCTTCGTTATGATTACGGCTTTTCTTCCTCCTCCGTAGCTTGGTTCGCCTCATATCTATCCGACCGTTCCTTTCGCGTCTGTTCTAATTCATCATCCTCCCCTCCCATCCCTATTTTTTGCGGGGTTCCACAAGGTTCAGTCCTAGGTCCCCTGCTTTTCTCTCTTTTGCTTGGCGATCTCTCTCCATTTATCAAACCTTACTCCTTTAACGTCATGCAATACGCCGATGACATTCTAATCTATGCTCATGCACCCGCACATCGCATACACGATATCGGCATTTCTGCCTCCAACTGTCTTTCTTCTATCTACAAACGTCTCTCCAATCTCCATCTCGTTCTAAACCCCGAAAAGTCCAAAATAATGTGGATCCTTCCCCGTAAACCAAGCATATCTCCTCCCATTGTATCTTTTGCCTCATCGATCATCCCTATAGTCCACAATCTCACTTTCTTAGGCTTCCATTTCGATGATCACCTTTCCCTTAAACCCTTCGTCCGTGACAAGGTCCGCTCGTCTAACTTAATTCTCCGTGACATCCGCCGTATCCGCCCCCTTATCGACTTCCGTTCTTGTATGTCTCTTCTTTCATCGCTTCTTTTCCCTAAAATCGATTACTGCCTTAGCCTTTTCGCCAATTCTCCAAAATCCATCATCCTACCCCTACAACGAATAATCAACACCGCCGTTCGAGTGCTCTTTCGTCTCCGTCGCTTCGACCACACATCCACATATTTTGCCCAACTCTCCTGGCCCACCATCCACATCCGCATCAAACTCCGCCTTCTTCTCGTTACTTTTCGTCTCATCGCTGTCGGCTCCCCATCGTTCATCAACCTTCCTTTCTTAGACGATACTCGCCCCACCTCGCTATCGCTTCGTTCCTGTCATACCCTCTTACTCCACGTTCCTAATTACTCCAACAACTACGGTCTCCGATCCTTCCTCGTCGCCGCCTCACTCGCCTGGAATCAACTCCCTCTCGACGTCCGCCGCGCCCCCTCCTTTATCACATTCAAACACCTCCTCCGTTCACACCTTCTCGACACCTGATTCACAGTCTTGTTTTGTTGTGGTCATGTAAGCGTGCGCTGGCACGCATTTGCCACGTTAAAATAAATCGTTTTTTTTTCAATATCCACCTAGACCGCCCCTCTTCCACGGATTCCATCCGCTTCATCAACATTCTATCCAACTACTATTACAAACTAATATCCACTGCCCCACACATATACTTGGGGGGGGCACTCGACATCATCGCTGTCCCCGATCATTTTGCTGCCTACACCTCACTGTCCATCTCTGATCCTGGTCTATCCGATCACTTTCTTATCACCCTTGATCTCACTCACAACCACACCCCTCCTCAAACACCTACAATCCTACGTCGCCCTTGGAGAAATCTTGACTTTCCCTTCTCCGCTCTGCCTTACTCAAATCGTCTCTATCATTACCCACAATAACATATTCATCGCCTCACGATCTCGCCTTTCTTTTCGACTCTGAACTCACATCCACTCTCGATATTCTCTTGCCCTTCAAGTCTAACTCAAACCCTTCAAGGGTTTGAGTTCGGCACAAGTTTGACACGACAAGCATACTTTACGAACATCTTCGATCGAGTGTGGAAGATTTTTCTGTTTTATAAAATGATGTAGTCTCGTAATACCCGGGTGACATAGAGATTCGTGTAACTGTTTTGTCTGCCGAATTGCGAATCGAACAAACTCTTGAGAATGTATCTGCTGCAACATTCAGGTTTCCTGGTCGGTATTTGATTATGTAGGAATAGCTAGCAAGTTCGACTTTCCATCGTATCAATTCAGAAACGTGCGTTATTTCCGAATAGCTTCCACAATTGCAGTCGCTTCCCGTTCAATAATAGAATGTTGCCTTTCCGATGGAGATAAACTTCTCGAATAGAATGCAACTGGACGACCATTTTGCGATAGAATTGCAGCGACTGTATTCGAAGATGCGTTGGTTTCTACACAATACGGCAACTCTTCATCAATAGTAGTAAGTGAAGCTTTGCATATTTCATCCTTTAATTCATCGAAGGTCTTTAATTGAGTATAATTCATTGGAAACGAGGCTACAGATAAAAGCGGTCTAATTTTTGCGGAATAATTTGGTATCCATTGACTGTAATAACTCAGTAATCCAAGAGCTCTTTTCATGGCAGCTGGATTTTCAGGAGCAGAAAAGTTTCTAAGTGGTTCAGTCCTTTGAGGATCAGGTTGGATTCGACCACTGTCGATTAGATATCCAAGGTAGTTTAACGAGGTTTGACGGTAGACAGACTTTTGTTCATTAAGCTTAATATTATATTTCTTGATCATAGTTTCAAGCGCATGCAAATTTTTGTCGTGATCTTCTAAAGTACTTCCAGCCACCACAACATCATCAACATTATATGAAGGTATTTTGAAGTCGATTAGAGCTTATCAGATTAGACATTACGCGCTGGAAAGCGGCTACCGAGTTAGTCAGACCAAAGGGAATTCGCTTGAATTGGTACAATGCTCCTGCGGCTTGAAAAGCTGTATAAAATCTCTCATCTTCTCTCACTGGACATTGGTAGTAAGCCGATTCAATGTCAAGTTTAATGAAATATTTGTATTTCGACAATTCGTTGATCATATCTGAAATTCGGAGCATTGGAAAAGCGTCGGGGAAGGTGAATCGGTTGATAATTGCAGAATAATCCACGACCATGCGACTTTTATGTCTATAACATGTCGTAACTAATACTTGTGCTCTCTTTGGCGAGTTTGAAGTTTCTATTATGACATTTTTTAGTAGGAATTGAATATCGTTTCCGATAAATTTTCTATCGTTAAGAGCATAGTTACGTGGCTTAGTAGCGATCAATCGAACATCATCAGACGATTTAGAGAATCGTATTAGTGGCGTGATCTCCATACAGTTCAATGACGATAGTATTAGTTTTGGTCTGTCCTTGTCGTTTGTGAAATTAAATATCACTGTTGTGTTCAGTCTCATAAAGTCTTGCCCCAATACAACCGGAGAGCATAGGTTTGGAAGAACCAACAGTTTGATTGCAGTAAACTTCTTTCCACCGATACGTACGTCTACAACAGTGTCCTTTCGTATGAATCGAGTGGTCGGATGACGCCATAAAGATCATTTTCGAAGATAGCTATTTTCGCAATTTTGCAGCAACCACTATATCGGATCGAACAAAACTCTTTACACTGCCAGAGTCGATTAGAGCTGCCGTCGAATAGCTATCCAACCGTACGGGTATTAAACTATCATTACGAATCGGTATCATTACATTAGATGTCGAAAGCGTATTTTCGAAAGCTGCTGATCATTTTGAATTCTGACTTTGGTTGAAAAATGACCACGTTTTCCACACTTGAAGCAGGTCGCGTCACGAGCTGGACATTGCTGTCTGCGGTGTGGAATACGTCCACAAAATCTACACTTGGAATCATTTGATTTTGTCCACCTTCCAGTGGCAGCGATATTATCGTCTCTATTATCTAGGCGGATATTTCTATCAACGTTTTGCGATATTTGAGCGGAGAAGTCGGAACCTTGAGAATATTCGAATGATTTAGCATTTCGTTGAGCCGTTTCAAGAGATTGAGCCGTTACTATAGCATCATATAGTCTGAGATTCTCCCGTTCGAAAAGCCGTTGACGTATTTCCCACTTTTCAAACCTATAATGAAGGCATCTCGTATTGCTTCATCGGTGTATTGAGCTGCGGAAACTGCTTTAAAATTACATGATCTGGTGAGTCGCTTTAAATTTGCGAGGAATTCGTCAACAGTCTCTTCAAATTGTTGCTTGCAAGTTGCCAAGGTATAGCGAGCGAAAACAGAATTCGTAGGTTTGTCGTAGGCTGCTTCGAGAATAGCAATGGCTTCATTGTAATCTTTACGATCAGAAATCGTTTCGAACACATTTGCTGATATATAATTTGTCAGAAGCCATAACTTGTTGATTGTTCTATCAGGATGACCAATTTCCAACTCCGCCACAAAATTATCGAACATTCGGCGCTAATGCCTCCATTCAGCCGCGGTTGTGCTTGAAGTACCAATAAAGCGAGCAGGTTTCATTAAAGAATTCATTTGATTGGAGATCGAGAGAAATAATTGAATAAATTGTAGTGACTTTACTTTAGTAGTCAGAAAGAACCAACATGAAAGGCTTTATTCAACTATCTACAAATAAGAAGGTAACTTAAGGCAAATGTGAATAATTCAATAAATCAATATAGTTATACAGTTACCACACCCTTCAAGCCTCACCTTCACCGTCATTTGCAACGTACATCATGGTTTGATATACAATGCCAACTATCAAAGCGTCGTCTCCCTCATACTTTTTGAGTCTCTCACCGCTCTCTCAGACGTGATATACACTCGCTCACTCCGTCTCTCCGTGATTCATATCTTGCTCTTCGCCGCTCTCATCTCCACATACAGCGTACCAAATGCAACTCATTCTGGCAGTATAAAATCAACACTTTATTTAACTCTATGTCTCTTTGTCATACTTTTAAGTAAATTCTTTCTCACTCCTTTTCGTCTTGCAACATCAATCCCCATGATAATTCGTCATTTCTTCAGAAATAAGTATTCACGTTGCTCCCTCACAACCCCATCTCCAATCCATCTCACTGCAAGTCGCCTCGCCTAATCTTCCCGGAACTCTTTCATCTTCTCGCTGTCTCACCTACTGAAGTCTCATCTGTCCTATCCGACCGTTCTTTTCGCGTCTGTTCTAATTCATCATCCTCCCCTCCCATCCCTATTTTTTTGCGGGGTCCCACAAGGTTCAGTCGTAGGTCCCCTGCTTTTCTCTCTTCTGATTGGCGATCTATCTCCGTTTATCAAACCTTACTCCGTTAACGTCATGCAATATGCCGATGACATCCTCATCTATGATCATGCACCCGCACATCACATACACGATATCGGCATTTCTGCCTCTAACTATATTTCTTCTATATACAAACATATATCCCATCTTCGTCTCGTTCTAAACCCAGACAAGTCCAAAATAATGTGGGTCCTCCCTCTGACAACCTAACATATCTCTTCCTTCTGTATCATTTGCCTCATCATTCATCCCCGAAGTTTACAATCTCACCTTCTTAGGATTCCATTATGATGATCATATTTCTCTTAAACCCACGGTCCGCAACAAAGTCCGCTCGTCTAACTTAATTCTTCGTGACATCAGACGTATATGCCCCCTTATCGACTTCTGTTCCTGTAGCTCGCTTCTTTTCCCTATAATCGATTACTGACTCAGCCTTTTCGCTAATTCTCGAAAATTCATCATCCTAACCCTACAACGCATCACCAACTCCACAGTTTGAGTACTCCTACGTTTCCGTCGATTTGACCACACATCCACATATCTTACCCAACTCTACTGGCTCATTATCCACATACGCATACAACTCCGCCTTCTTCTCGTAACTTTCCGTCTCATCGCTGTCGGCTCCCCATCGTTTATCAATGTTATTTCTTAGACGACACATCGCCCACCTCGCTATCACTACGTTCCCGTCATTCCCTCTTACTCCACGTTCCCAATTACTATAACAACTACGGTCTCGAATCCTTTATCGTCGCCGCTCCACTTGCCTGGAATCAGCTCCCTCTCGACGTCCTCCGCGCTTCCTATATTACATTCAAATGCCGCCTCCGTAACCACCTCCACGGCACATGATTTAGATTTTTGTATTATGTGTTTTGGTCATGTAAGCGTGCGCCGGCACGCATTTGCCACGTAAAAATAAATCTTTTTTTGAGATTTTGATTAGTTAGTGTTTGTAAAAAATTATTTTTAATTACGTTTAACAATGATGTTAATTGTGTGACATTAACTGGAGTACTTCGTAACAAATGTGTATATTTCCATTGAATTGGATGTATGAAGCCGGTATGAGCGATCTACGGAATGATTTGAGCCACCTGAGTTAATTTTACAACCATATTACAACTATGTGTATGGGATTTTTCTGTGATTTTTCAATAAATAGACTTGTTCAAACTGGAGCGCCGAGCACTTTCATGTCGTGCCATGATATTTCACATAAAAGAATGTTATCAACTACTTATAATCGTTTACTAACAATTTATTGTAGATCTGTTGAATAAAAACCATATTTACGTCTCCTCGATTTACTCGATTACGACACTTCATTCAACAGATTATTGTATTCGACGAAATAGACAAAGTATTGGTACCTAACATGCTTTCAATCGATTCTGACGATAGCGATTCCCAAAAACATCGCGCACATTGAAAACGGAGACTTGTGAACTATCTGTATTTGCAAGCAAATTCTTCAGAGGATGCTAAACTTTTTCTCCTGATAAACCAGTCAATTGGCGCACTAAAGATACTTGATTCCGTTTTCACAAAGCCAGTCATTCTAATTTTCAGTCGCTTTCAATTACATACATGTCGTCAGAAACCGTCAATTTCTATCGAGAAATATATACGCCAGCTAAAACAACTTGCATATTTATGTGACTTCAAAGCAGTAGATGTAATAGCAAATCGAAACGAGCATACAGTCGACACATTTATTCAGGGACTACATAGTTCTTATATTAGACAATGATTACTATAACTATTTAATTTCAATTTCCAAATCCCTCGAAGCGGCTAATTCGCAAGCAGCTGTATTCTTTTCAACAGAACAAACCCTAGCCAGCCTGGCAACTAAACAAAATTTAATCAATAGCACGGATGACCCGATGAATGATCCTAATCTAGACGTGGCCCACCAAGTTTCTGGAAATACAAAAAGGCTTAATAACAACACACGATGCTACTTTTGTGGTCAAGTCTATCATCCGCGTATCCAATGTCCAGCTCGAAACTCTGTGTGCCATACGTGTGAAAAAATTGGACACTTTTCATCATCATGCAAGTCAATAAAGAATAATAAACCAACTAACTTCTTTGCTGCTCTGTGCTCAATTAATAATTCCTACCAATTAATGTTTAACAACCTTCAAACAATCTCAATTGATTATAATAACCTTAATACTCTTGTTGACACTGGAAGTAGCGATAACTTCATGGATGAATCTGTAGCAAATTCCCTAACTCTGAAACGAATATGTTGCAATAAACGTGTTCAATTATTATTATTAAAAAAAATTTGACGCGCTCGCTTCGGAAGACGAAGCGAGCGCGTCTTTATGGACGTCGCTATATTCAATTGTCATGCTGCTTCTTATTCTGAGAGATCGCCTTCATCAGTCCACAACTATCACGAGTCGCGCAAAAACGCCCGTTACCTTGAACGTATTGTAACTGTGGAGAGGGCCCAATTCACACCGATAGTGTTTTCATTGTCTGGAGGCGTTGGTAAGACCGGAGATTGCGTTCTGAAGGCATTAGCCAGGATGTTGGCCAATAAGCGCGAAATAGACTATGCGACGTGTATCGCACTTATCCGACGAAGGATAAGTTTCTCCCTTGCGCGATCAACTTCTATGTGTCTTCGCAGCCCCCGCTCTGCATTTCACCGGTTCGAGCACGGACAGCAAATCCATTCGGAGATAATTAGTCGTGGATCCGCTACGGATAGCTGAGATTTTAATGAAGTCTTAAATTTAATGTTTATATTAGGGCCCATTTGCGGGTAACTTTATGATTGTAATTTTTAATTGTATTAATATTGGTTTTAAGAAAAAAAAATTATTAAAAAAAAATAAAAATAAAAAAAATTTGGGTAATACCTAATATTACCTAAAATTTAGGTAATATTATTACCTAAAAAATTTGGGTTTATAAACATACAATAAAATAACATACAAAGAACGATTATAGAAGAACGATTATAGAAGAACGATTATAGAAGAACGATTATAGAAGAACGATTATTATTATTATTAAAATTTATAACTGTTCTAGCAAATTACAGTGCAATTCAATTCTGGTCTTAAACAAAATAAATGCCCAAGTGCAAGCCTGCGACAACTCTGAAATGCTGTTCATGCAACGGCCCGAATGCTAAATGTAAAGGATGTCGATGTGCTAAGCAGAATATCCTATGCTTGAATTGCTCAGCTGTGAATTGTTCCAATCGTGAAGTAAATTGCTCCGCAACAGCTTCCAATAATATTGCTATATCCATATTGAGTAAACCGAATTCAGATTGCGAAAACTCTGATCATCGCCATTGTCCTCTTAACAACCACATAAATATAAATTACACAATGAGTACTCGTCAAGAGTCCGATGTATTGTCTATACAGGATATATTCTCGATCGTCATACAATGGAAACCTAACTTATTTCGACTTCCAAAATGTTCAGAGTCCAAACAATTTATATCAGAACTTGCACGCATATTCAGGGATTCTCTCACTAATTCGGAAACTTTTACTAAGTACATCATCTTTGGACATCTTATTCTTCAACGTAATTCTCGTCAATCTCCCAAATCATTGAAATCAACTTTATCCCGACGATTGGACATGTGGTTCAATAATGACTATGCTGGATTATACGCTGAAGCCTCGGCCCTTCAAAATATGAAAGCCTTAAAAATTCAACCTTCGAAGTCAAGAGATTGGCGCAAAAAATTCGTCTCATTGGTTGAAAGCTCTCGACTGAACACAGCAATGCATCTTCTAGACAACGATTCTTATGATGGCGTTCCTTTGCAACCAGAGGATGTGATTGGTTCTAAAACTGTTCGGGAATTATTACTCGACAAGCACCCTGTACCGAGCCCATTAGTTCCTCATGCTGTTAACTGGTCTTTCCCAATCACAGTTCCAAATTTTCACCCTGTGATTTTTGATTCAATCGATAGTGAATTGATAATTCGTATGGCTAAACGTGTTAAAGGTGGAGCAAGTCCCTCCGGCATTGATGCACAGTCATGGCTACAGATGTTAACTAAGTTTGGTCACGAATCTGCTTAATTGACTAAAGTTTTGTCAACGTTCGCAAAATCTTTAGCTACTGAGCTTATGCCTACTAATGTTATAAATGTATTGGCTTCAAGCAGATTAATAGCCTTATCCAAAAAAATCGGGAATAAGGCCTATTGGTATTGGCGACGTTAGTAGGAGAATAATGTCGAAACCCATTCTTTCTATAATTTCCAATGATATTCAAGAAGTGTGCGGACGGTTGCAAATGTGCGCTGGTCAACGAGCTGGAGTGGAGTGCGTCACGCACGCAGTTCGCGAATGCCTGTTAAAAGATCCTGGTGCAGTTCTTCTCACTGTTGATGCAGATAATGCATTTAATAGAATAAATCGAAAGGCAGCTCTCGCTAATATATCACGCATTTGTCCCTCTATGTCTACTATACTACACAATTTTTACGATAACCCTTCAAATTTTTCAACTGGTGATAGTTTCATCAAATCCCAAGAGGGATTTACGCAAGGTGATGTACTTGCTATGCCAGCTTTTGCCGTAGCAACCCTGCCATTATTGTTGAACATTACTGAGGAGTTTCCTAACATCAACCAATTCTGGTACGCGGATGATGGCAATTTAATCGGCGAACCTGTGCAAATTTACAAGGCTTTCAAATTCTTGTGTGACTACGGCCGTGCTTTCGGATTTCATGTCAACAGCAACAAATGCGTTCTACTAACTAGTCCCGAAAATGCAGATAGTACCCGCAAACTTTTTAATGAAACGGGAATCGACATTGTTGTCGATGGCACGTTAGTACTCGGTGCTCCTATTGGAACAGATGATTATATAAATAAAACTACGGAACAAAAGATCTCTAATTATTGCTCATTAGTAAATCGTCTTGCTGACGTGGGTATTCTTGATTTGCAGATAAGCTATACTAGTATGACCAGATCGCTTCAGCATAAATGGATTCACTTGCAAAGAACCACAAACTGTTCAATTGGTAGTTTCGATGATCTCTATGACACCATTCAGAAGCGTTTTGATAAGCTTTTTAATTTGAAATTGCCTGACGACGATTATTTATGGCCGTTATTTACCCTTCCGACAAGACTAGGTGGTCTAGGTATTGCTGACCCACGTTTTACTGCGATAGAAGAGTTTAAAAGCTCAAAAGATATATGCACTCCTTATTTAAATGGCTTATACGGTGTGGACTTAAGGACTGAACAATCCAAACGCATTGCCCTTATAGGCACTTCAAAGATTGATATTCAAAAGTCATTGCTTAGAGATCGAGTAGCTAATGTTGGTGACAATTTGTTACGTATTATGGAACATCTACAAGTCAAAGGTGCCTCGTCATGGCTCTCCACATATCCTACGAGTGATCGTTGGACTCGAGTTAGCAATGTAGAATTTCGTGACGCACTTGCAGCTCGATATCATAGACTACCACTAGACGCGCCCTCTCATTGCCCCTGCGGTGAACATAATTCTCTGGCTCACTCACTTACCTGTCCCACCGGAGGTCATCCATCGATAAGACATGATTCAATTCGTGATATATTTTCTAAAACCTTGACAGAAATATGTGTTAATGTGCAAAAAGAGCCAACACTACTGCCAGTAAATTCTAGTATTCATTTCGAGCGCATATCTACATCTCGCGCTCATTTGGATATCGCGTGCACGTTTGGATATCGCCTGATGTGGTTTTTATGGAAGTCGTTCGGAGCGAACTTTATTTGATACTTGCGTTTTTAACGTTTTCGCTCCGTCCAACCTTTCGAAATCCGCTGGGGCTGCTTTTACATATCACGAAACACGTAAATTCGCTAAGTATCAAGAGAGAGTAACTGCCATAGAGAGGGCGAATTTCGCACCTATCGTGTTATCATGTTTCGGTGGAGCAGTAAAATCATCTGCACAATTAATTCAGAGAATTGCACAGAAGATGGCAATAAAAAACAATCATTCCTACTCAGAAGAATTGACAAAATTACGGTCAAAGATTGGAATTCAGTTGGCTCGTTCAATTTCGATGTGTATTCGCGGTCCTCGTTCTGCTCGACATCGACCTGCAAACTCAATGAACTAAAATTTATAGTATAACTATATTTGTTTGTTTTTTTTTTCAAAAAAAAATCAATTATTAAAAAAAAATTTATTATTATAGTGTACAAGTTACTAGCCGCAAATGGCTGTTTCAACTGTTCACAAATTACATTTTAAAATATCAATTAAAATACATCCACGAATCCAAATTAGAGTTCACAATCCACTTCAGCAGCATCTTCTTGAAGTGTCTATTGCTAGTAGCATTGACGACGTCTTCAGGCAGCGAATTCCAAACATTCAATGCGCGGTGGGAAAGCCTACTCACACTCCTTATTTTGCCATGGGGGAATTTAAATAACGTAAGGGAGTGACCTCTGCGACGCGAATTTCTCAATTTTATCGAATTGGATGGGAACCCCTCTTTTCCACGAACCAAATGCCACATCGCTACAAGATCTAAATATAGTAGCCTCTGGGCCGTTGAAGGCATTTTTAAGCAAGCTAGGCACTCATTGTAAGAATAAAGAGATGTAATGCAAAGTTTGGTTCCTCTACGTAAAATCGATTCGGTCTTTTTCATCTCAGCCTTGGTGGATGGAAAAGTTGATGCGATGCAGTATTCCACATGCGGACGGACTAACGCACAGTAGAGATGCTTAAATAATTTTGGATGCAGCTTACTAAATGTGTTCTTAATACAATACAAGGCCTTCATGGCTTTACCGTAGATATAATCGGTATTCGGTCGTGTTTTAAGGTCGTTATTCAAAATAATCCCTAGGTCTCTATGAACAGATTTGTTGTGAAGCTTATAACATCCTAAATAGAATTCAGGATCAGATTTACATTTGCCGAGTTTCATATAAACGCACTTATCTACATTTATGGTCATACCGGTAGCACTGCTCCAGTCGTAGATTGTCTGGAGATCATGTTGTAGATGCCGGCCATCATCATTGGCTTTGATGATGGCCGGCATCATCAAAGCCGAAGATTAGCTTCATCTTCCCGTTTCGTTCTTGTACGTCATGCTTGCAATGCTACAATTCGTTTCATGGATAGAGCATTCGCAACTACTCGATTTTTTATTATGCCAAGTTTATGCTCACCTGTCATTTTTGGTCAAGATTTCTAAAAACTACTCGCGCACGTTACTTTTCAATTTGGTGGTCGAGAGCCTGGCATCACATTAGCCGCTTTATACACATCTGACGCAATACATGTTTATCCGATTACTCTTTTTCCTTATATACCAAAAAATCTACATCCCATTTCTACCATATCTCGTCGCCAAAACCTCGAAAATGCTAAGTTCATCAGCACCGAAATAGAACTACTGTTGAAGCGAGATGTTATTGAATAGAGTCGGTCGCCGTGCAGGGCACAAGCTCTAGTTGTTTCAAATCAAAAAAAAATACCGCGACTGGTAATAGACTATTCTCGTACAATCAACAAATACACGATGTTGGATGCTTACCCATTACCTAACGTTGAAGATTTGATAACGAAGATTGCGTGTAATTCAGTATTTACAACAGTCGACTTGTCAAAAGCATATTATCAGATTCCGTTAATTGAAGAAGACAAGCCGTACACAGCTTTTGAAGCTTGTGAGAAACTTTACCAATACAAATGTAACCCATTTAGATTGGCCAATGCGGTATCCGTTTTTCAACAACTAATGAATAACATCATTTCTGAGAATCAACAAAATAGAGTATAGGCGTATTTTGACGATATAATAATTTGCGGTAAGACGGATGACGAACACAACAATAGATATCAAAAATTCTGCGAAGTAGCTACTAAGATAAACTTAAATTTAGCTTACGAAAAGACTGCATGCAAGAAATACAAATTGAATTTTCTGGGATATCAAATATCTCATTGTACCATAAAACCAGATCATGAACGCATAAAGCCTTCAATGAATCATCCCATCCCTCAACATAACAGATATATGCAACGGTTTCTGGGCCTACTAGCATACTGCTCTAAGCGGATTCAATCATTTTCAACAAAGATACAGCCATTATTAAAATGTGAATCTTGCCCCCTTCATTAGAAATAATAAGAGTAATTGAAGCAATCAAGAATGAGATAGCGACAGCTACATTATCTGCATTTTCACCTGGAAAGCCACTTATCCTTGAAACTGATGCGTCGTATTCCGCAATTGGTGCGATTCTCATTCAAAATGATAATCCGATCGTATTTTTCTCGAACGTTTCCAAATACTTCACTACGACAACCAACCATAGAAAATGAAACTCAAGCAATCGTCAATGCATTGGCAACATTTCTATCGTGGACGACATTTCACGATAATCATCAATCAGAGATCAGTGAACTACATGTTTAAACGAGACAATACGATCAAAATAAAAAATGACAAAGCCGCTAGATGGCGCTTAGAACTAGATTCGTATTAATATGACATCCAGTATCGTCCGGGATCAAACAACACAGTTGCTGACGCTACGTCCAGAATGACATGGGCTTACACTGGTTATAAATAAATAACGGATCTACAAAAGATACACACTTCGTTATGCTATCCGGAAATTACACGGATGATGCAGTATGCTAAGCAACACGATCTTCCCTTCGATAATATTTAAGTCGTCAATATTATTGAGTAATGCAAAACATGTGCCGAATTAAAACCACGATTTTGTAAACCGAAACAATCCCATGTAATAACTGCAACTCAGACATTCGAAGTGCTGAATATAGATTTTAAAGGTCCTTTGCAATCGACGACCCGCAATCGGTATTTTCTATGCGTAGTGGACGAATACTCACGCTTCCTATTCGCAATTTTATGTTCAGATTGTTCGTCATCGACAGTTATCAATTGTTTGAATAAAATTTTTGGTATATTCGGTTGTCCTGATAAAATACATTCGGACCAAGGATCATGCTTCCAATATAAAGAATTCTAAGATTATTTGTCATCAACATATGTAGCCTATAGTCGATCAACACCGTACAATTAATGTGGGAATAGACAAGCAGAGCGCTATGTCGGGATAATTTGGATGACGATACAATTAAAGTTTAAATACGATGGGAAATTGCCGAAACAATGGGAATCAGTACTTTCATCGGCATTATCGTCCATTAGATATCGTCCATTATTTCATCGGCATTATCGTGCACACTCATGTGCACCGCGACCGGATACTCGCCTCACGAAGGAATATTTAGCCACAAGCACAATTCCTTAAATCATGATATCTTACCGCCATGGATGAAAAGTGAAAATACAGTCCTTCTTGCTGAAGAGCCATCGTGGAAGAACATATCTTTTCGACAGGTAACACTGGTCGGGACAAATGGAAATTATGCCACGGTAAGTGATGATACTCAGTAGGAATTAAATTATTATACAATAGTCATACAATTGTTCCTACGTTGCCTCTTGGCTGAACACAATTTCCTTATTAAATGCCAAAAGGAGTACTCTCCAATACTCGTAGATGTTGTAAATGTAACGATCCCAACGCAAAATGCAAAGGATGCCGGTGTGCAAAGGTATGCGCTAAATGTGTAAACTGTTCAGCTTCTAATTGCTGTAACAAAGCTATTCAAGTCCCGACTAATTTTCTAGATACCATTCAACAAAGACATAGTCAAGCAGACGCAACAGAGACAAATTCGTTAATTACGTACCCAATAATTGATCAGCAACAAATATATGACTAATATTACGACTCAATCCCCCATCTAAATGAACAAAACATGATTGATAAGATTTTTGACGAGCTTATTGATTGGAAGCTAAACTTATTCAGATTGCCTAGATGTCGTGAATTAAAGTTTTTATCAAGGAACTATCAAGCATATACGAACGAGCATCCACAAACAGTTGTTCACTCAAATCCGCTTTCCGCTCTAATCACTCGACAGAAATCTCATGCATAAAAGTGTACAACAACTTACTCATTTCTCGAGACAAGGCTCTATATAGTGTGCTCATCTCCCTCGAACTCTCCTCCGCATTCGATATTTTTTAAATCAGATATTGTTTTATGTCAGCTAGTACTTCAGCGATACAACAAATGAAACTCGAAGAAACTAAAATTAGCAATCAGTAGAAGGATGGACAGATGGATCAGTGGTGATTTAGGTTCTCTCATCAAGTAAGCTCAGTATTTACAGCGACTCGACTCTCTGAGAACATATCAACTTGTAGACAATGATTGGTTTAAATCATTCCGGAAACTTGTTCTTGGCGGAAAAATTACTGCCGCGGTAAAAATACTTGAACCAAATAATGGTTCTGTCAAACCACTAAACCTAGACGAAGTCACTGCAGGTAAAACAGTCAGGCAGATCCTCATAGAAAAACATCCAGAGGCAGCTGATGTATGTAAGAATGCTTTATTAACATCACCATTATATGAAGCAAACGACTTCCACTAGATCGCTTTTGAAGGTATCGACGCAGAAAAAATAGTATCAGTGGCCCGTAGAGTTAAAAGTGGCGCAGGCCCCTCCGGAGTAGATGCAAGAGCATGGTTTAAAATGTTGACTGGATTTGACCTCGAGTTGTAACGATTAGCTGATGCCTTAGCGTTGTTTGCTAGATTGATCGCAACACAGGACGTGTCCGTCAGTTCAATGAAAGCACTTACAACGTGCAGGTTAGTCGCATTAAGCAAGAACCCTGGGGTTCGACCAATAGGAATCGGAGATGTTTCGAGAATAATAATCTCAAAGTCAATACTAAGTGTTGCTCAGCCACAACTACAACGGATTTGTGGGAAAATTCAATTTTGTGCTGGACAGAGTACAGGCACCGAATGTGTAATCCACGCTATACAAGATATACTCCCCAAAAAACCAAACTCAATGATTATGTCAATTGATACAGACAATGCATTCAATCGTGTAAATCGGAAGATTGCTCTTATCAACATGCCGAAAATATGTTCAGCACTTTCAACAGTTCTCTCAAGTTTATATAAAAATCCAACGGTATTTACCACTGGTGGTGAATGTATTCTCTCTCGAAAAGGATTAACCCAGGGAGATGTCTTCGCAATGGCTGCTTTTGCACCCGCCATGTTACCATTATTACTTCGTATCAAAGAAAAGTTCCCAAGAATTCATCAATACTGGTATGCTGATGACGGCAACTTTGTCGGAAGCCCTTCTGAAGTAAAGATGGCATTCGAATTGCTCCAACAAATTGGCCCGGAATACGGATTTTACATAAACGTAAAAAAAGTATCGTCTATACAAATGGGATTAAAGCAGCGTCGCTTTTAAATTTATTTGAAGATATTCAGGTCCCAATTAACGATAAGGGGTTATCAGTATTAGGATCTCCTATCGGTAATGAAACGTTCGTGAAAGATTTTGTTCACAAAACCACTAAATTAATGATCAACACCATCGCTCGTCTTACTGAAGTTGGACATACCGATCTTCAGATTGCATATGCAGTGTTAATCAGATCTATTCAGCACAAGTGGAATCATCTCCAGATATCTTGTATTTGCGACGCTGACTGGTTTGTTCCACTGGTTTCGTCGATCAGGTCAATGCTAAAATGTTTAATTAGATCCGATCCAGTTAGTGTCGATATTTTATGGCGAATTTACATGCTAAGTGTACTAAACAGTGCTATTAGTATCAAAGATCCAAGTACTTACTTAGACGGTAAATATGAAGCCTCCCATAGATTGCGTGAGCCTCCCATAGATGGTCTCACAGATGTTGACGTCAATCTTAGGCAGTTAACCGTTTATAAAGAGATTTAAAAAAATCGAATATCTAAAGAACAGGACGAGCGATTTCGCCTAATGCAAACCCTTGATCCGGTCCTTAAAAGTTCCATCGAGCACGCATCAGTAAAAGGATCATCCGCTTGGCTGACCGTATTTCCAACGCAAAATACACAAACGAGAATGAACAGCATTGCTTTTCGCGACTCAATTTTAGCAAGGTATGGTGCACTTCCAACATATACTCCCAGAACATGCCAGTGTGGTGAGGCAAACTCTATCTCCCATGCATTCTCGTGTCCAGTTGGCGGATTGCCCTCAATGAGACACGACGTAATTCGGGATTTCCTCGCAGAAAATTTAACAGAGGTGTGTCACAACGTCCAAATTGAACCTAATCTGAGTCCCGTTAGTGAGAGTGTCAAGTTTCGCAATCGCACTACTACAACGGATCCTGAAGCAAGATTAGATATCTCATGTTCAGGCCTTTTTGGGGACAGAACGGAGCGTACTCTCATAGATATCTGCGTTTTTAATGCTCACGCTCAATCTAACTCATCAAAGAGTCTCGATTCATGCTTTCATTTTCACGAATCAAGAAAAAGAGGTAAATACCTAGAGCGCGTTACGGATATCGAACGAGCTTCATTCATTCCCGCCGTCTTCTCAAGCCACGGTGGAGCTGGTAAGGAGTCCGGTATTTTTTAAAGCGGTTGGCTGGTTGCATCTCTCAGAAACATCATACATCATACTCTGACGAAATACTAAGGTTGAGAGGACATATTGGTATTGATTTAGTTAAAATGTCTTCGCGCTGTATCCGAGATGCGCGCTCAGCAATTCACCAACCGTGTAATAGCGCCCTTTTTGCAAAACCCACTTAACTATCTTGACAATTTTAACATTGCTATCTATTTAATTTCAATACACAGAACCCATTTGCGGGTAACCAATTTATTTGTAACTGTTATTATTAATAACAGTTAATAATTATTAATAAATTAATGTTATTATTAATAAATAATAACAGTTATTTTAATTTTTTTATAATGAGACTTATTTATTGAAGAATGTATAAACTTCGTTACCCTCAAATGTGCCGTAATGTTCAATAGCATTGTAAATGTTAAATGAAAATCTGATTAAGTTGGTCAGTTTTTTCTCTCTCAAGTTGAAAAAGTCGGCCTTCTATGGATCGACCGTAAAGAAGAATGGATGGCCCTGAATCGAACGACATCCCCTTATCGCGTGCAATGCGGCTCGACACAGCGTGAAACCAATGAATCGCCGTAGGTCACATAGGTATTCCGCGTAACTTCTGCTTCCCTGTGCAGCCTGCAAGCGAGCGATTGTCTTCAGCAGAACCTAGGCATTTGGTCCAGCAACACCTGTAACGGTAAACGCGAGTGGAATAAAACTGCTTCTCTCAATATCAGTGACGCGCTTCGCGTATTTTGATCTTTTCCTCGACTCGTGGAAATCGAATGCTGCTTCTCTATTTGATGCACATGAAGGAGCATGGTGGTTGAATACCGTAACGTTCATAAACGTTCGCTCGTATCTGGCACCTGATAGTCCATTGCAGACGATGTCGAGCTTAGCCTCTTCGCTCCGACAAGTGGCTCGGTGGTTAAATTGATGGCAGCTGTTTACCCGTTGTAGTCGCGATTCCACACCAACTCCTGTTCTCTACGGATTGGATCAGAGGAAACGTACCCTCCTTCAGTTTGTAACAACACCCGCAATAAATCTTCGGGCAAGCCAACGAAGTTCGCATCATCGGCAAACCACCGTTGGACTATATTTGGCACTGCTTGATCGATCATGTGTATTAACGGCAAGGATGCCATGGCGAACGCGGCCATATCAAGGGGATCCCCTTGGGTTACTCCCTCGTTTGAAGCCAAAGACCCATCGCCGAGTATCAGTTTCGCGTCACCCACATAAGTGTTAATCAGACACTGAGATAACCCTGGGCAAATGTGCCTAATGTTATGCAGCATAACTTTGCGATTGAGCGTATTGAAAGCATTTTTGGCATCCACGGCATGCACCCCAAACATCGGGTTCGAATGAAATTTATTTTAAAGCGAACGAATAGCGTAATCGAGTCTATTTTGCTGGGAAGCACATAGTTGGGTGAATCCTGCAACTTCTTGTAAATCATCTCTGATGCACGACAGGATTGTCTTCGTGACCACACGACGCACGACCTCTGAGACATCAATTGGTCTAATTCCCCCGTTTTTCTTTGCAATTGCAATCAAACGACATGCTGTAAATGCTTCCAACATTCTGGGGCTGAGTTAAACAGTGCTTAGGCTCAGCAAAGTTAGCCAATGCATCTGCGAGAGCCACAGAATGTTCAGAAAAATTATTTAGTAGCTGTCTACAAGTCATGCCATCAAGTCCCGATGGACCTGCTCCGCCGGAGGTGTGCTTGGCAGCGCGGATGATAGATGCACCATCTATGACTGAGAATAGGGACCGGTGATGTTCGCGCACATTGGGTAAATCACATTGCAATAACGCAGCTTCATCTGCGTCTTTGCCTTTGGGGTGTAGGTTTTGCAAGTGTTCTCTTACTGACAGGTCATTTATCATTGAGGTCGGATCCAGGATACTTGATTGTTGATTCTCTTCTAAAACGGACGTCGCCGCAGAAAGCTTCCCGTTCGTGACCAAACTAACATATCGCTTTATCCATTTTTCATTACTTGGACAAGGACGCGTAAATGAGCAGCGTTGTTGTAATATTCTGGCCTCATTAAAGACATCGACGTATCTGTCTTCCTTCCACAATTTAACTCTACGCTCAAGCGCTTTCCGAATTCCGGACACTTTCCTGGTTGAGACCCGTTGCATAACGCATCTAGAGAATATCGTGGCCTTTTTGAGTACGAACACATTTTTATTATCAGTATCCGCCGCCCTCCGATACAAGTCAGCCAGTATATCAACGACTTCATTTGACACAGCACACCTTGGGAGTCGCAACGCACTAGGCTTCCACTGAATCACCACAGTTATTTTAATAAAAAAATTGTTATTATGGAGTTGAAGCTACAGAGCTTCAACTGTGCTTGGTGTGACTGTGCTTGGCGCTCCCGTTGGGACAGACGATTTTACAAAGGTAGCTATAAATAATAAAATCGCTTCAATACATGACAAGCTGCTGCGCTTATATAAGGTTGGAGATAGAGATTTACAAGTATACTACACGTGTCTTACAAAATCTTTGCAGCACACCTGGAACTATCTTCAGAGAACTAGCTCATGTGAGTCTGATTGGTTTAGTATACTTGAACACGAGCTGCACGTGGAATTAAGCCTACTAAATATCGAATCCACACGCAATGACATAATTTGGAAATTATACAACCTACCAGTAAGTATGGGTGGTCTTGGAATTTTCAATCCTACTGGCAGTGTCATTACAAATCATGAGCAATCTACCAGTTTCTGCAATGCATTCGTTAAAAGTCTAAGTCATGACGATAAGCTCAAACATAAATTAGTACATCCAACAAAAATTGCTCTACTGAACCAGGAACGACGCAAACAAGATCGCTCGATTGTCTATGAGGAATTGGACGAGAGTGTTCGGAATGCTTTGGATCACGCAAGCGTAAGCGGATTATCATCATGGCTTACTGCTTATCCATTAATCACGTCTAAAAGTATTCTCAAACAGTTTTTAGAGATGCCATAGCCAGCCGATACGGTAAACTAGCCAGTGATTCTCCGAAATTTTGATCTTGTGGACAATCAAACTCATTGTCTCATGTTCTATCTTGTAAACACGGCTTTCTTCCATCAATCAGAAACAACTGCATTCGCGACTATCTTGCCAATATAATCACTAACGTCTCATGATGTGTATAGATCGAACCAGTTCTACAGTCTCTGAGTCCCGGTGTATGTTTTCAACATTCAAGTACGACCCAGGATAAAAATGCCCGTCTAGACATTGCTTGCAATGGCTTATTTGGTGGTCATACGGAGCGCACTTTCCTAGACATATGTATTTTCAATTTACATGCGCCCTCGAATGCTACTAAATCGACTGAATCAGCATTCACTCTTCATGCTCAACGCAAGCAAGACAAATATTCTGAGCGCATACGGTAAATTGAACATTCGACATTCCTGCCATTTATAATGTCAAGTTCTGCCGGACTAAGTGTCGACGCTAACCGTTGTCTGCAAATAATCGCACGTAAACTATAAGGAATTCCAGCACCTGTGGATACGAAATCTCAAAATTGCGTCAATAAATCGGAGCATTAGTTATGCGTGGACTATCAATGAGCATTAGAATGCCTCGATCCGCTTTACTACGTTTAAGTCGTGCCTAGTTAAGAAGATACATAAAGTCGAATCAGTTTAAAGATACCAACTTATTTAATTATCAGATTATTACTATTAAGACTCTTATTATTTGAAAAAAAAATTAAATACAACAGCAGCAAAAGAGCGTAGAGCTCGTTTGCTCGGTACAGGGTAAAAAAACAAATATTAATGAAAATCCGATTGTTCTAAGTTAGTACATTCTGCAGACTTCTTTTGAAGATCAAAATACTGGAGGCCGAAACCACTTGACTTGGTAGCTTATTCCAGCATTTCCACGTTCAGTTGACAATTGTCTTAAATCTTCTTCGTGGACGAAAGTGGGTCTTTAACGTGAGGTGATGTCCCCTCAATCTGTTTAAATTTCCAAGTTCGAACAGTTTACGACAAACATGTTCCCTCTGCCCTTTTTGAACATTAGGCGTTGTCCACACAAACATTAAATCAGATGACTTTAAAGATTTCTTCACTGTGGTCACACCAAGTGCGTGGAGTCGAAAAATGAATGAGAGCTTGCGTTGGCTGGGTACAAGATGTGTGGCCTTGCGTAATGGCTCATCTCTGTCGTAGTTTAAGGCTGGCAGGCAGGTGAAGCGTATCTCATTAAAGATAAGACATAAGCATTGTAAATAAACTTAAAACTGGATGCATCAAGCTGGCCAATGGTCCTTCTAATAAGTCCTAAAATTCGACGGCATTTAGCAACTGTGTGACTGGTATGTGGGATGGTCGATAAGCTTCTATTTACGATCACTCCATGGTCTTGAAATTGGGGAACTTATAATTTCTCTTCTGTCAATGGTATATGACGAATTGATGTGTAGATGTCCGATGTGCATATGTTTTGACTTATCGGGGTTTAATACCAGTCCCCGTTGATTACACCATACCTTAATATTATCAATGTCTCTCTGGAGTATCATTGGATCTCGGCTATCGATTATTGGCCGCCAAATTTTCAAGTCGTCGGCATATAAACCACATGGACTCGAAATAGCTGTAGTAAGCTCGTTGATGTAAATAATGAAGAGCAATGAACTGAGTACTGATCCCTGAAGAACACCGCGTCCAGGAGTTCTTGTCTTTGACATATGTTTATTGGCCAATACAGTAATCTTCCGATTTCTAAGGAAGGAGTTAATCCAATTTAGGAGGGTTCCTCTGATGCCGTATTGTTCCAGCGTAATAAGGAGGGCATCATAGTATATCCGATCAAATGCTTTGCTGAGGTCGAAAAACAAAACATCAACACTAACTCCAGCCTCGGCATATCTGGTCCAATCACTTCTCGCAAGTACGAGGTTTCTGACAGTAAATCTTCCTGGGGGAAACCATGCTGCTTGTCGCAGAGTACTTGGTTCCCTTCTAGGTGCCCGATTATTCGTTTAAAAAGCAGTTTCTCTAACACTTTACAATCAACGCAGGTAAGGCTTATTGGCCGATAGTTGCTTGCTAGATTACGGTCGCCTTTTTTGTAGAGAGGTCGGATTATAGAACATTTCCAATCTAATGGTATACAGCCTGTTGACAAGGAGATATCAAATATCGTGTGTAAAGGTTCATATATTACTGGTGCAAGTTCCCGAAGAAGAATTGGAGGAATATTGTCTGGTCCTGCCGCAATTGATCGTGGTAGCTTAAGAAGTTCGTTAAGTTCCTCAAATTTATCAAATGGAGTAAATTCGTAACACGGATATTGAGCTGTGGAGACTCGGGGGCAATACTGACAATAGGACTCTCTAGCGTGAATTGATCAGGAAAATATTGGCAATTGCTTTGTCGTCAAATGTTTCGATACGAAAGATTGCCCGATTCCCAGAAGCGGATAAGGACACGCAAGAACAAAATCAACCTGTCGAATATGCTTCACAGTTTAAAGAATTATGCAGCAATGGCCCCACATATCCTATCGACAATAATGAGTTGAATCAAAGCGCTCAAAAGCTGCTTGAAATCAATCCAAATAATGAGTCGTCCGTCAAAATAGCTGATATCGAACCAAATGACCGAGAGTCTCGAGTTAAAAGTAGACCAAAGTACCTGGATGATTATTTCCTATATAAGAGGAAAGTGTCATGATATTTAACATAAAAGAATTGTATCAACTACTTATAATCGTTTACTAACTATTTATTGTAGATCTGTTGAATAAAAACCCTATTTACGTCTACTCGATTTACTCGATTACGACAAATGATGAGTAATGTTGATGTTTTAAAATTCTAATTTCGTTTGAAATATTTTGTTCTTTTGATCTTATCGATGCGACGTTAGTATTTGTTGTGTAAAGTTCCCACATCTTGTTTGATGTTTCATACTAAAATTGTCCTTAAATTTCAGTTAAAATTGTCTTGATTATAATAAATTCTTACAATCAATCAAGTTACATATCAATTAAGTTTCAGATCAATCCAGTTCCAGATCAATCCAGATCCAGATTAATCCAATTTCAGATCTATCCAGTTCCAGATATATACAGTTCTGCTCGTTTCGCTCTCGGATTTTTTTCGAGCACAAAACTAGGACCTCTGCTGTTTATTGTGTTCCTTAACGATTTGTTGCTGCGGATTCAGAGTCCCTGTCTTGCTTTTGCTGACGACCTCAAAATATGGTCTGTAGATGATATTGATCCGCTTGGCATTTCCCTGCAGGAAGACCTTAATGAAATATATCAATGGAGTGAGGCTACTGGTATGAAGATCAATGTTGACAAATGCGGCCACATGAAATTAGGAAGGCGTTGCGATGACCGTCGTTTTCGCCTCGGAACTTCAATTCTTAATGTCGTCATGGCGTATAGGGATCTGGGTGTCATGGTGCATAGGACATTGAAATCCCGATCAAATACAGAGTTTGCCCATAGCAAGGCTTTGCGAGCTATGTACTGCGTCAAAAATGCATTTAATCGTATTAATCCATACGTCTTCAAACGGCTTTACTGCGCTCTTGTTCGCCCGCATATAGAGTACTGCGTGCAAGCAGTTTTTCCATACACTAAGAAAGAGTTCAATAGACTAGAGTCAATCCTTCGTAGAGGTTCTCGAATGTGTATGGATGGATCATATTCATATCGTGAACGGCTTGAATTTCTAAAGATACCATATTTGGGTCAGAGGCTATATTACCTAGACCTTGTTGCATTATGGCGAATGGTAAATGGGATAGATGGTTTTCCCTCGTGCTATGTTAAAGTTTGTTCTCAGACGCATCGTGGCCACCCGTTGAAACTATTTAAGTTTCCCCATGGTAAAGTAGTGAGTTTGGCTAGGCTCTCACATCGAGCATTAAACGCCTGGAACACGTTGCCAGGAGAAATAGCATGTACCAAGGACTTATCTCAATTTAAAGTTCAACTTCGTCAGTGGATTAACGATCATGGCATTCCGAATGTATACAATATTATGTAACCGCTATTAACTTTTTTTTTCTTCTTTTCTTTTCTTTTTTATTTCCTATGTGATCAGTTGAAACAGCCATTTGGCTATAACTTGTAATTTTTTTTTTTTTTTTTTATATAATTTTTTTTTTTTTAACAACAAAATGTTTATTTATTTCCAACGACATTATCTCTACAATAA
Source organism: Pomphorhynchus laevis (assembly GCA_012934845.2). Classification (NCBI taxonomy): domain Eukaryota; kingdom Metazoa; phylum Acanthocephala; class Palaeacanthocephala; order Echinorhynchida; family Pomphorhynchidae; genus Pomphorhynchus; species Pomphorhynchus laevis. The sequence goes on from WNNJ02003052.1 coordinate 32,244, forward strand.
TAATATCATCAATACAATTATATTACAATTATATCACCACTCTACAGTGTGATAGTTCGCAGGTCGGTTTCTTGCTGATCTGGGACCGCGAATGCACATTGAAATGCATCTTGCATGTTGCAGGCTTATCTTCTCCCGTATCCGAGTCAATTCTTGTGCGTAGATAGATTCCTTCTTGACGGCCAGTTTTCTGGATAATCTTTTTATCATTGTAGATGCCGATTTGCTCTCACCTCCTAAACTTGAATATACAATAGGGGCGAAATTTGCGCGTTCTATAATATCCACCCGTTCTTGGTATTTCGAGCATTTCCGTTGTTCGTGATACTCGAAGCTTGGTGTGGTTTCCCTGGTAAGATTTGACGGAGCGAACACGTTAAAAACGCAAATGTCGAAGAAAGCTCGCTCCGAGCGTCCACCATAGAAACCACGGCAAGATATATCCAGTCGTGCTTCACGATCAGTCGTCGTTGATCTTCTCTCAAAGTGAATGCTTGGATCCACTGATCTGAGTAGCGGTTCGATTTCAACGCCGTCACATATTTGGGTGAGCGATTTTGCGAGAATATCGCAGGTTGCGTCGTGTCTTATCGACGGATGACCGCCATTGGGGCAGGAAAGGCAATGTGCCAGTGAGGTCGACGAACCACATGGGCAAAGGGAGGGGGCATCTTTGGTTAGAGTGTTGTACCGTGCGGCAACAGCATCACGAAATGTTGTATTGTCTATTCGAGTTTGTGACTCTCTTGTGGGGAACGCAGAAAGCCAGGAAGATGCGCCTTTTATCATTGTGTGTTGAATAATCCGTCTCTTTATGATATCATATGTAGGAAGTTGGGCTAGCAAAGAGGCCTTGTATTGTGTTTTCTTCCGCCTGTGAACTTCGTTGGCTCGGAAATCTTGCTCTAGTTTAAGTTCCATTCCTTGTAATAACTTGTAATACTAATAATAATAAAAAAAAACTTACCAGCCAATATACACAGTTTGATTGTTTTTGTACTATTAAGAAGAACAAGAAGGTTAAATCTACAAGTTATTAAGTACAGTGTGACTGATGATTGTCGACGCTGGTCGACTATTACAATCGCTACTGATTCAAATGATAATTCTAGTGGGTCATTTATGTGTGGATTTTGCGCTTCCCTGCGCATTCAATCACTAGGAGAGGAAATACGTGTTTTAAGAAAAGCAATTCAAAATATAGATAATTGCTAGTGCAACATGAATTCCAAAGATGTATTAACAAATGCATTCAATAACAGCACTCCTGTTTTATCAAATTCAACTGTCCCTTCTAGTGGGTCAATTGTGAATGTTCACAACAAGAGACTCGAAGTAAGTGATTGCATGATGGATCTATGTACAACAGGGAATGATATATTGCAAAATTCCACTAGCAATAATCATACCAATCAAATATCCAATATTACCCCACAAACTCACTCTACACGGGTATGGAAGAATATCAACAGACGTCATTTTCGAAGTTCATCCAGTATTGGTCAACAAAATTTGCAACTTGATTGCAAACTTGGTGGACCCAACTGTAATGATCATTCTACGGATATTAATTAAATGTCTACATCGTCAGTGATAGTTGCAAATGTCGGATAATTTTCCGTACATAAAACAAGAAACACCCAGAATAAAGAACCATTAACACAACCCCTAGATATTAATGCGCAAATGCGTGGTGAAAACCGAGATCGATGCGTAATCTTTGCTAATATACCGGAATTTAACATTTCGGATTCGCTATAATCGCTCAAATCTCTTCAGCTTGCATCGAAAAACGCTGTCGCGAGGAAAACGGCGAAACATAACTATCCATCCGAAACATAGACGAAATTTTCAAGTTGTCCAACCCTTACAAAAATTCGATGGCGCTCCATCTCTCCTATATGTCTTCTCCACTAGACTCTCGCAACAACACACGATTTCCGCCTCGGTCTCCTAAACACTAGATCTATTCTCAATAAATTCGATCTTATCCTCAACCTATTCACCAAGCAATCCATCGATCTCTTCTGCCTCACCGAATCCTAGCACTCAGATTCCGACGAACTTTCCTTTCGCCGTCTGCTCTCTGCCGGTTGCTCCCTAGTCGAATCCGCCCGCCCCCTCAGCTCATACCCGTCTAAATTCTCTAATCATGAAGGCATCGTCGCATTCGCGCGTCACCCCGCGTCTCTTCGAAAAATCAATCCCCCTTTCAGTCCTTGCTCTTTTGAATTGCTCACTTGTCGTTATTCTAACCCGATCACACTATATCTCGCCATTGTATACCGTTCTGGTTCATCAGCACCTACATCCTTATTTTTTACCGAACTCGCTGACCTCCTTTCTCATTGTTCTTTGTCCTCAATCACTTCACTCGTTCTAGGCAACTTCAATATCCGCCTAGACAGCCCCTCTTCCACAGATTCCATCCGCTTCATCAACATTCTATCCAACTACAATTACAAACTAATCTCCACTGCCCCCACACATATACTTGGCGGGGCACTCGACATCATCGCTGTCCCCGATCATTTTGCTGCCCACACCTCACTGTCCATCTCTGATCCTGGTCTATCCGATCACTTTCTTATCACCCTTGATCTCGCTCGCAACCACACCTCTACTCACACACCTACAATCCTACGTCGCCCTTGGAGAAATCTTGACCTCTCCATTCTCCGCTCTGCCTTACTCAAATCGTCTCTATCATTACCCACAATAACATATTCATCTCCTCACGATCTCGCCTTTCTTTTCGACTCTGAACTCACATCCACTCTCGATATTCTCTTGCCCTTCAAGTCTCACCCACACCGTCGCTTGCACCGTGCCCCATGGTTTGACATCTAATGCCTACTCTCAAAGCGTCGACTCCGCCATGCTTTTCGAGTCTATCACAGCTCTCTCAGACGTGATTTCCGCTCGATCACTCCGTCTTTCCGTGATTCCTATCTTGCTCATCGCCGGTCTCATCTCAACCTACTACGTACCAAATGCAACTCATTCTAGCAGCATAAAATCATCACTTCATTCAACTCTAAGACTCTGGCATACTTTTAACTCAAACCTTGCTCGCTCTTCTTCGCCGTGCAACATAAATACCAATGATTATTCGTCATTTCTTCAGACTAAACTATCCACGTTGCTCTCTCACAACCCGGTCTCCATCATATCCCAATCTGCCCAGTCTACTCTCATCCTTCCGGAACTCTATCATATTCTCCCTGTCTCACCTACAGAAGTATCATCTGTCCTCATGTCCTTGCGCAACAAAACCTCACCTGCCGATCCCCTGCCTACTCACATTTTAAAATCTATATGTTTATCGATATCCCTATTTCTCACAACCTTGTTTAACTCGTCCATCCGCAGTCGTATCTTCCCTTCACAATGGAAATTCGCAATCGTTCGTCCCCTCCTTAAGAAACAATTGCTCGACCCCTCCCGTCCTTCTAGTTATTGCCCCATTTCACTACTCCCTACTCTTTCTAAGCTATTAGAACGCCTCATCTTAATATAGATCAACGCTTATCCCTCGTCATCCAATCTGTACCCTCCTTTCCAATCCGCTTTCCGCTCTAATCACTCCACATAAATCGCATACATAAAAGTGTACAACAACTTACTCATTTCTCGAGACAAGGCTCTATATAGTGTTCTCATCTCCCTCGACCTCTCCTCCGCATTCGACATTGTCGACCACTCCGTCCTCCTTTCTAGCCTTCGTTATGATTACGGCTTTTCTTCCTCCTCCGTAGCTTGGTTCGCCTCATATCTATCCGACCGTTCCTTTCGCGTCTGTTCTAATTCATCATCCTCCCCTCCCATCCCTATTTTTTGCGGGGTTACACAAGGTTCAGTCCTAGGTCCCCTGCTTTTCTCTCTTTTGCTTGGCGATCTATCTCCATTTATCAAACCTTACTCCTTTAACGTCATGCAATACGCCGATGACATTCTAATCTATGCTCATGCACCCACACATCGCATACACGATATCGGCATTTCTGCCTCCAACTGTCTTTCTTCCATCTACAAACGTCTCTCCAATCTCCATCTCGTTCTAAACCCCGAAAAGTCAAAAATAATGTGGATCCTTTCCCGTAAACCAAGCATATCTCCTCCCATTGTATCTTTTGCCTCATCGATCATCCCTATAGTCCACAATCTCACTTTCTTAGGCTTCCATTTCGATGATCACCTTTGCCCTTAAACCCTTCGTCCGTGACAAGGTCCGCTCGTCTAACTTAATTCTCCGTGACATCCGCCGTATCCGCCCCCTTATCGACTTCCGTTCTTGTATGTCTCTTCTTTCATCGCTTCTTTTCCCTAAAATCGATTACTGCCTCAGCCTTTTCGCCAATTCTCCAAAATCCATCATCCTACCCCTACAACGAATAATCAACACCTCCGTTCGAGTGCTATTTGTCTCCGTCGCTTCGACCACACATCCACATATTTTGCCTAATTCTCCTGGCCCACCATCCACATCCGCATCAAATTCCGCCTTCTTCTCGTTACTTTTCGTCTCATCGCTGTCGGCTCCCCATCGTTCATCAAACTTCTTTTCTTAGACGATACTCCCCCCCACCTCGCTATCGCTTCGTTCCTGTCATACCCTCTTACTCCACGTTCCTAATTACTCCAACAACTACGGTCTCCGATCCTTCCTCGTCGCCGCCTCACTCCCCTGGAATGAACTCCCTCTCGACGTCCGCCGCGACCCCTCATTTATCACATTCAAACACCTCCTCCGTTCACACCTTCTCGACACCTGATTCACAGTCTTGTTTTGTTGTGGTCATGTAAGCGTGCGTTGGCACGCATTTGCCACGTTAAAATAAATCGTTTTTTTTTCAATATCCACCTAGACCGCCCCTCTTCCACGGATTCCATCCGCTTCATCAACATTCTATCCAACTACTATTACAAACTAATATCCACTGCCCCACACATATACTTGGGGGGGGCACTCGACATCATCGCTGTCCCCGATCATTTTGCTGCCTACACCTCACTGTCCATCTCTGATCCTGGTCTATCCGATCACTTTCTTATCACCCTTGATCTCACTCACAACCACACCCCTCCTCAAACACCTACAATCCTACGTCGCCCTTGGAGAAATCTTGACTTTCCCTTCTCCGCTCTGCCTTACTCAAATCGTCTCTATCATTACCCACAATAACATATTCATCGCCTCACGATCTCGCCTTTCTTTTCGACTCTGAACTCACATCCACTCTCGATATTCTCTTGCCCTTCAAGTCTAACTCAAACCCTTCAAGGGTTTGAGTTCGGCACAAGTTTGACACGACAAGCATACTTTACGAACATCTTCGATCGAGTGTGGAAGATTTTTCTGTTTTATAAAATGATGTAGTCTCGTAATACCCGGGTGACATAGAGATTCGTGTAACTGTTTTGTCTGCCGAATTGCGAATCGAACAAACTCTTGAGAATGTATCTGCTGCAACATTCAGGTTTCCTGGTCGGTATTTGATTATGTAGGAATAGCTAGCAAGTTCGACTTTCCATCGTATCAATTCAGAAACGTGCGTTATTTCCGAATAGCTTCCACAATTGCAGTCGCTTCCCGTTCAATAATAGAATGTTGCCTTTCCGATGGAGATAAACTTCTCGAATAGAATGCAACTGGACGACCATTTTGCGATAGAATTGCAGCGACTGTATTCGAAGATGCGTTGGTTTCTACACAATACGGCAACTCTTCATCAATAGTAGTAAGTGAAGCTTTGCATATTTCATCCTTTAATTCATCGAAGGTCTTTAATTGAGTATAATTCATTGGAAACGAGGCTACAGATAAAAGCGGTCTAATTTTTGCGGAATAATTTGGTATCCATTGACTGTAATAACTCAGTAATCCAAGAGCTCTTTTCATGGCAGCTGGATTTTCAGGAGCAGAAAAGTTTCTAAGTGGTTCAGTCCTTTGAGGATCAGGTTGGATTCGACCACTGTCGATTAGATATCCAAGGTAGTTTAACGAGGTTTGACGGTAGACAGACTTTTGTTCATTAAGCTTAATATTATATTTCTTGATCATAGTTTCAAGCGCATGCAAATTTTTGTCGTGATCTTCTAAAGTACTTCCAGCCACCACAACATCATCAACATTATATGAAGGTATTTTGAAGTCGATTAGAGCTTATCAGATTAGACATTACGCGCTGGAAAGCGGCTACCGAGTTAGTCAGACCAAAGGGAATTCGCTTGAATTGGTACAATGCTCCTGCGGCTTGAAAAGCTGTATAAAATCTCTCATCTTCTCTCACTGGACATTGGTAGTAAGCCGATTCAATGTCAAGTTTAATGAAATATTTGTATTTCGACAATTCGTTGATCATATCTGAAATTCGGAGCATTGGAAAAGCGTCGGGGAAGGTGAATCGGTTGATAATTGCAGAATAATCCACGACCATGCGACTTTTATGTCTATAACATGTCGTAACTAATACTTGTGCTCTCTTTGGCGAGTTTGAAGTTTCTATTATGACATTTTTTAGTAGGAATTGAATATCGTTTCCGATAAATTTTCTATCGTTAAGAGCATAGTTACGTGGCTTAGTAGCGATCAATCGAACATCATCAGACGATTTAGAGAATCGTATTAGTGGCGTGATCTCCATACAGTTCAATGACGATAGTATTAGTTTTGGTCTGTCCTTGTCGTTTGTGAAATTAAATATCACTGTTGTGTTCAGTCTCATAAAGTCTTGCCCCAATACAACCGGAGAGCATAGGTTTGGAAGAACCAACAGTTTGATTGCAGTAAACTTCTTTCCACCGATACGTACGTCTACAACAGTGTCCTTTCGTATGAATCGAGTGGTCGGATGACGCCAT